>CM032397.1:11492324-11642324 GCA_019049475.1 Eueides isabella
TTTATTTAAATTAGCAGTTTTCCACCGCAGCCTGCAGATTTGTTTAGTGCGATCAAATTATATTTAATGCTAACCAAAACGATTTGTATAAACTGCTTTCTACAACATTTACATTTCTCTTTGTAGCTTTTACACACTAGAAAGGATTTATTTATAATGTAAATTAGGAATTGGAATAAACAGTTATAGTAATAGTTTAAAATTACAGAATTAAATTGGATCTATTTCGTTAATGAAAAATGAAGCTGCTTCGAAATAATCTTTTTAAATTGTATAACAAAAGTAATTGTCGAAACAGGATATAAGTAAACCTTAATTGAACTAATTTTTACTTTATTAAAAAATATATTAAAATTTTAAAAAATATTATATCAAAATATTTTACTACGTTCAATTTACAACTGATACTATATAAACAAGTCTGATACGATACAAACGCAAGCGATATATCGACATAACAGGTAAAATAATGAATCGTTATCAACAAATCCTTTCAGGTCTTAATTAATTTAGCTTTACCTATATAACTCTATTATTTCAATACATGTATGTGTATAGATCACTATTAATACGCGTATAAAAGGATTTAACAGGGGCGCGCGGCCCGCGGCGCGTCTCGCGCAAACTGCCGCTCCCCGGGCCAGTGTTGCCCGGGCGAGACAGCCTTACTCCATATTTATTACCCCACAGGTAACTTGTCAAACGCCTCGTTTAATTCACTTGTTCTAATTGTGCATTGTGTTTTGTTGAATGCGTTCCGACGTGTACATCCGCCCACGTAAAAGAAAAGTCAAGGTTAGGAAGGAAAACTGTGGAGTGCTCTATAGCACTCTACAGTACTTTTTGTGATATAGAAATTACGATTAGACTTTGTGTAATTATGACACAGATTATTTGTAAAATAT
Organism: Eueides isabella; assembly: GCA_019049475.1. Classification (NCBI taxonomy): domain Eukaryota; kingdom Metazoa; phylum Arthropoda; class Insecta; order Lepidoptera; family Nymphalidae; genus Eueides; species Eueides isabella. The sequence continues at coordinate 11,493,230 of CM032397.1, forward strand.
GAGTTATCGTTTCCTTACTTTAAAAATAAAAAAATGTACACATAATTATATTAAATATTGCTATCGAATGTGCGTAATCGTATGAGCTGGTATCACCAAGGGCGGCGGCGCATTTCGGGCGCGTCACTTTCTCTGGGCGAGCAACAGGTACGGAAGGTCATGCAGGGCGTCTTGGGAGTACGAGCACAGCCTCGTGTGTACTACATTCAATGTAGCACTCTTTGTCAATTAGAGACATTAATTTCTTAGTCGTTTTAATTTTTTTCCTAGTTAGATGACCAGATTTAATTACGTATGTATTGTATAAGTTTATGCAGATAGTATGCGTATTACATTATACGTTTGTAGTTATTACTATTAGTCTATACAAATCTTTATGTTTAAAGCTTTTATAAGTAATTAACTGACAATATACTCGTATAGCCAAGACTATTAAAAAGAGACTGGACAGAAATAGAAATTTAGCATATTTTTTGGAGGGTGTAAGGTGCTCGCGTTAAAAGAGGATTTCTTAAAATTCTAGCGGAAATGAGAAAACAGAATTATTCATTTCACATCTCAAAATCTAAGCAAAAACACTTTTGGGCGATGGCTAGCTTATTAATATTTTATATTTTTCAATAAAGGAGACCCTTGATCTTTGGAAACATTCTCGGTTATACTAAAAGTTAAGTAAAAAGCATAAAGATACCCCGAAGGGTACAGTAGACAAGCCAAAAGTAATATTCAATCACCGTAGCGTTTGGCACTTCGATCCTGCTAGGAATAAAACTTGGAACAAAATAAAAATTTTACACGATTTACAAATATTTAGTCCATGCAAATGCAAGTGATGTAGAAAAGTAAAAAAGATAAAATTTCCATAATACCTACAGAACATTAAAAATTCACATATGCCAATTAAGCGCTGGGGGGCCTTTTTCACCATTTTGCATTTTAACGTCGTTCATGTAGGGTGATGGCGGAAAAAGCTCACAAAAAATGGAACGCTGTTATAAAATGAAAAGTTTTAATAAGTTTTCATGTGTAGCGTTGAAACTTTGCAAAGTAATTTCGATTTTGTTAACAGATGATTTGTTTTATATACATATATGCTAAATGAGTGAAACAGATGATTTGTTTTATATACATAATGTTAAATTGTAACTTTAAATAATATTGAGCGATTGCTTTCAATAAATGCACTATAACTGCCTTATTTACTCATATTATTATACTTTAAAAAAAATAATAATTTTGAGGCCTGTCGTGGTGCAGCGGCACTGTGACTTTAACCGATAGGTTCTGGGTTCGATCCCCAGTCGAGGAAGTGAAATATTTAATATTTTCAATTTAAATATTTAATGTTTCATTTCTTCGCTCTGGTAATAAGGCAAAGCGTGGCGTTGAATTCCGCCACTCAACACGCAATGCCTCAAATTCGGCGGAAAGTGGGGAACGGAAATGGAACGAAGTGTCATAATACTAGGTTTCACTTCCGTTCCCTCTGCCTACCCTGCCTAGTGCGGGGTACAGCATAAAGCTGAAAAAAAATACAAAAAAAAAATGTCGTTAAAATGTCATAATGTACTATGTGAAAGATGAATATTTTAACAAATATATTTTATGTATTTGTTTAAATAACTATTTCCATAATAAAATTTTATTAAAAGACTAAAATTTCAGGAAACGTGCATATTTAAAATAAATGGTGATATATTGTATTATGTATTCAAACGCTGTTTGTTCAGGCCCCTTCTGTGCTTCAATGCTTGTGTTTTGCTCAATTGTATGCTGCTCAAATATTGATGGGCGTTCAGTTGTTCACCGCTTAACGTTCCTATGTCGTCATTTCATCTAATCTAGGTCATACGTGAAATACCAGGCGAAATAGCTAATGCTACTCCGTATATCACAAAAGAAGGCGATGGAGATCTTTACGCTGATGTCTCGATACCTTTTGTGTTACGGGAACCTTTTTGCAGAGCGTAGGTTGAACATTTATTTGTTAACTTTATTTCATATTGAACGAATATTTATATGTTATATATTTGCGCATCTCTCGTCGTCCAGAGGCGCAATCGTAAAATAAACACGACTGGTTTTGTTCTTCATTTGAGAAAATGAAATATTTCATATTTTTAATTCTTCGCTCGACAAGATAAAGCGCGGCGTTGAATTCCACCACATAAATGCATAAAAATTTGCGGAAACCAACATAATAAAATATTTAATATTTTCAATTCAAATATTTTATGTTTTCATTTCTTCGCTCAAAGAACAACAACTTCGCTGGTACAATGCAAAACGCAGCGTTGAGTTCCGCCACTCAACACGCTATGCTTCAAAATTCGGCGGAAAGTGGGGAACGGAAGTTGAACAGTTGAGCATCATAAATTAAGCAATCGTTAACCTGGCACCTGGCGTTACGTCTGTATTTGGTTATTTGTATATTTAAGTTATATATTTCTATAATCTTTTAAGGTAGGAGGTTAATGACGAATAAAATATTTTTTCTTTTTTAATTGTAATAGACAAAGCGCGGCGTTGAGCTACATTTTCAGGACGCAATATCCGTGGACGGTAAAGTGGAAAAGAAATGTTTTAACACTAGGTTAGGTTAGGTTAGTCTATAATATACTTATATATATATATATATATATATATATATATATATATATATATATATATATATATATATATATATATATATATATATATATATATATATATATATATATATATATATATATATATATATATATATATATATATAAATTGGAAACATAGATTCTAATTAATTTCTGGTATAAGTTGCGTTAGCTACTGTTTCATTATTGTTTATTTTTTATAAATATATCTTTATCAGCATATATTTTTCTTATTTCAATGAAATATAAGGACTAATTAATAATATATTAACGGAAAATATGAAACAAAACTGAAATAACTAAAATAGTATATTTATACGGAAAATTTTCCTGAAATTTTATAAAATAACTGACTGCCACACAGAACGATTGAATCGGCTTTCAAATGTTTGAAATTTAAAAATAACATATGAATTTCTCTTTTAAACAAGAACGAAAATAGCTTACCTTTAAAAAATCCGAAAAGCACATACGTTTTACTGTAAAAAGATTGGCAGCCTCAACTCTCACTTTAATACTATAAATAGACTAACGGTTTAAAATATTTATTAAATTTCAGAATTTCGTTCAGTTTTCAAAGTAACTGTTTTATTATGTATATGGAGATATGGTATTCTTCCAATAAATATTATTTGAGGCCGTAAATCCGACGACTGTGGATTTTTTATTTTCATTTTCCCGCTCTTAAGAACAAAGCACAGTGTTGAACTCTAATCGCAATGGCGCAAAAAATTAGCCAGAAAGATGGGAACGGCATGTCTTAACGCTAGGCATCCTAAATTGGTCAGTGACTGCGTCACGATGGTTAAAGCTCATTATTTACGTATATTTATAGCTATATATTTAGCACTAACTATAAGATTAAATAAAATAATTGTATTCTTTATATTATTTTCTTTATTAATTATTTTTTTATAACAACAAGTTTGTAGGTCAACAAGCCGTAATTATTTCGACTTCACAAGATACCATAAAGTGGTTTTGTGATTGAGAGCTCGCTCAGCTTCGAAATCGTAAGGTTTGAGGGAGAGATTTTAAAATAGAATACAATAAAAGGAATATAATGCAATGCGTTAATATTTTGTGTAGGAAAAAAAATGGTAAATACATAATCTTTTAGTGATGAAAATTATACTAGAATTCATTAAACTTCTCTCTTTTAGTTCTCACTTGCTTGAAATCAAGTAATTACTAGCTTGAAATCACATATAAAGCTCAATTTCTCTTGCGACAGAGAAATGAGAGCAATAGTTAGGCGGAATAAATTTTCACCAACAAGGAGTTTTAATTTTGTAATTATTTCATATCTGTCTACACGTTCGGTCCTGTCTATTTATTTATAGAAATTCAAGTATGCAATTTACTCTTGCGATCATCAACGTAGTCCTTAATAGGCTCGCTCAAGGCGTTGGGAACCGTGCTGAAGACTGATTCGTTATTGAGTGAAGAACGAAAGCGCAAAGGAAACTTTAAGATTCGGAGGAGAAGGATTCAGAACTTTAAGGAGTGTAGAGGAGCATTAAGCGGAGATTTCTCGAAATTTCTATGAGAATCGGAAAAGATGGGTCTTTTCATTTAATATTATTAAGTCTACGCAAATAAAGGTGCGAGCGGTTCTAAGTTTGAGAAAAGTCTATTTTTTATTTAGAAGGTATATAGCTATGAAAAGCGTAAGAAAATTGTTCGTGTTTACCGGAATGTTTCGGTTACAGGAATTAAATAACGTAATATGGAAGTTACAACTGAGCCTATTATAAACGAATGCAAGATACGGACTTATATATTTCAAAAACACGTTATAAGCTTTAAAAGAAACAGATTTGTATAAGAAAACTGAATTATTAAAGTAAATGCTGAAAAATAAAACTCTGGAAATTTCATATACAAGTAATTTTATACACGTAAAACGTAAAAAATGAATAATGGCCAAAACAAAAGTTATGATCTATACTTATAATAAATGCAACTGATCACTGTCTGTACAAGGAAGATATATCACAAAAATTATAGAGGACGTTTATTTATGATAGTGATAGATGATTTTTAATTTTTTTTTTATCTGTTTGCTTTTGCGTTTGTTCGCCTTAATCTCATATTTAAATGCAGCGTTCACTTTTATATTTTGGCAACTTTATAACTTCACGCAAAGTTAAAAATATATACAGACAGTAACATTTCGAGCGTAAATTACTGGGGCGCAATCAAATCATGATATACATGATTCAAAGCAAATAACACTGCACTATGTATATATATAGTACGAGTATGCACAATTATACATTATACATACATGTGGGTAGACTATTAAATAAGTTAATGTAACTTTTGTAATTAAAAGGACGGTCGACGGTAAACTTCCATTAAGGAACAGTGTATTCAACAGACCTCATGCCAACTTGAGCTGGCTAATCAATAGTTTTAGAATTGATAAGTGTTTTACCAAAATAGAATGTCCTGAAACAACATTCTACGTCATCAGCATTACTGCCTAAAATTTTATTATATAAGCATATCGATAAAGCACTTATATGTAATTCTCTGTCTCTCAGCTTTATGCTGTATCCCCTACATGGCAAGGTAGGGAATTTGGGTACCTTGTAGTAAATTATTGAGTGAAGAAATATATGAGGCAGTGTGTCCGAGAATTATACCTCGTGGTTATTGTACAATTATAATACGATTTTTAAGTAAAAACTACTGCAATTAACAATATTTATATATTTTTAAACCGAAATTAAAGAAAAAACAATAAACAAAAACATATATTTATAAAAAAATTGTAGAAATATAAAAATATTCGGAGATCGTTTTTGCAGTTTAGGCTAGTGGAAATGCTTTATATTTTCAGACATTGGATGACAGAGTTGCAAAGCAAAAAGTAGAGAAACAAGCTCTCCAGAGACTTTTTCTAATTTATTGCAATACGTGAGGTAATTCTGTGGGAAAACAAATACCAAGTAGGTGCTATTTTTATATATTTATTTTTAAAAGTTCTTGTTTTATGATTAGTTATAAAAAATGTTTAAATTAATAAATAGATTAACGGGAACTTTAACTATTATGTTTATTTATGATAAAAAGCTTTTTAATCCAATGATTATGTCAATACTATATCAATCTAAGAATATTATTATTTGAAGGTCTGACGTGGTGCAAGGGCATTAGCGTGTAAACGCGACAAGTTATAGGCTAGATCCCCACTTGAGGTAATAAAATATTGAATATTTTGAATTAAAAATCTAATTATATATTCAAGAAAACTCCCTGTCTCATTGGTTTCGTGTAAACATTTTCATGAAATAATATTCAAATAGAACATAAAGATAAATTTAGTAGTTTGAAAAGCTGACATTTCATAGTTCCATATCAAATATCAGCTTCCCGCTGTAACCAGTACATGTATACATGTAAGAGTAGGCATAGGGAACTTGGGAACCTTGTGTAAAGGCAATCCGTTCCGTTCGCCACTCTTCGCAGAATTTTAGACATTGCACAATTAGTAGTAGGGAAAGTTAACGCCGCGCTTTGCCTTGTTCCTGAAGAAAAGAAATGAAAATAATTAATATTTCATTTGAAAGTATTAAATATTCCACGTCCTCGAGTAGAAAACGAATCCACAACCTACAGTCACACGCTTGTGTATCGATATAAAATGAAACATAACAATTATACGAAATAGCTTTTTACTAAAAATAAATTCCACATCAAATATTTAACTTAAAGTACAGTATAAGTATTGTGAAAAGATAATCCTAACCAAGCGCTAGTCATGTTATAGAAGCGAGCGCTGATAATCCTATATTGCACATACGAGCAAATCGATAAAACCATCTTAATGCTACCGCTCAGCTTTTGTGACGTAAATTAAAAAGTTCTGATAGCTTTCACCTTTGGTTTTTACGGATATTTCTTTGAAATCTTTAAATTCTTCTTCTGACTGTACGAAATAAAAATACTTTTTAAAGAGATTGTTTGTCATTTATGTGATGTTTAAATTATATAACAAGTGATGAAATAATTGGTGTATCGTATTTTGTTTATTTTCTCTCTAAATTGAAAATATTAGAAATTTTATTTCCTCGATCGAATGGATCGAACCCACAACCCGTCAGTTACAGTCACACGCTTGTCACGCTGCCACGACAGGCCTCAAACATTTCAATGAAATCAAACATTTTAATGAAATCATATTTAAATTTAAAGGTAAGAAATTATTTTATTCATTTTATTATGTTATATTCCAGTCACTTTGCTGTTATAGCTTTGATAAAAACTGTTTTATCCAATAAATAACGTGCAGACTTGAAACTAATAAAATTGTTTGTCGCTGAACGTATTCTCTGGACAATCTCAACGCGTCAGACGTAGTAATTTATTTTTGTACCCACATAAATGGCTTCCTAAACATATTTCTTTGGGGAAAATGAGATAAAAATTACGTGTGACATACAAGGTTCGTGAATAAGCCGCTCGTAGATGGGCTTAAGCACGAGTGATTAAATGCTTACTTGAAAGATGTTAGTGAACGTAAGTGTATTCATATATTATCTTATTTTATAAGATCGATGTTGTATTCAGTCAGTGAACGTGTGGAAAATATAGCGATATTTGTTTCAATATTTATTAGTACTTTCTAGAACGCATGTTTTAATATCTTCGCTATGGTACCAAGGTGACGTTGAGTTCCGCGACTCAACACGCAATTCTTTAACTTTAGAGGAAAGTGGGAAACGGAATGCAAGAATGTTATTATGCGTAAACACCAATTCACAGCTCACTGAGGTTGTATTTTAAATTAATATACATATGTACTTCAGTTCACTTAATATTTCAGTAATTTTAGAAGATAAGAAAACAATATATAAACACATATTTTTTTCATTATAACACAAATAAAATATTAGTACTATAACAAATAATTAGCACGCCTTAATCCGCATATAGCAGGCAAAGGGAATTAGGGAATATGGTGTTAAAACACAGCGTTCCGTTCTCCATTTTCCACCGAATTGGAGGCATTGCCTGATAAGTGGCGATTTGTTATCAGAGCGAATAAATATAGACATTAAATATTAAATTTATGTTAAAATTATCTGTTAAAATTATCTGTTTTATGACCATATCCAAATTTTACAGTATCCCACAATTTGTGTGAGAAATACTTGAAAACTACTTGCACTATGATCATTGACAGTTCTAAGCAACAAAATATATTTAAAATAAATCTTAAATTTGTGTATATTATATTTTTAAGAAATAAATACAAAAGACAAATAAAATGACGTATGAAAATAAGCGTATCTAAGAAATATTTTAGTGTTATTAGGTTCATTTCCTTTTTGTAGTATTTAACTTAATTTATGTCAGTTTGTTTTGCGATATCCAATACTTTTTTTATAATAATTTAAAAAAAAAATTGTCCCAAATACAAGTTTTTTGTGTAACAAATTTTCTAATAAAATAAATTTTAAAATATAGTATTATTTTATTTTAACAACATTATTATTTTTTTTTATGGAAAAGACAAGTTAAAAGAGCGTGAGCCTGATTCTAGGTCATCACCGCCGCCCATAGCTTAGTGTAACAACAGAGTAGCTACAGGTGCATTGCCGGCCGGCAGTATGGTATTTTATCTTGTGACGTACTCTGCAGTTAAAAAATTCGGCGGCAGGTACCAGTACCAAGTCAAACGTTCATGCTAATAGTGAGGTGCACTATTGCAGTGCAGTGTACACGGGTTCAAAGGTGAATACAGTATTCCATATAAGGCCCAAACTGGACCCTATATAACGCTATACTGGGTTTTGGAGGGAAGTATAGTCTTACTCTGCTGAAGAATCTCTATACTATACGATACTGGCAGTCACTCGAAGCGCTAACGTTCAATACACTGAACTGGGTGGGGCTTTAACAGGAGTGTTCTCGACAACTGGTGACACGACAAATGGGATCTTTTTTAATGGCTAACTAACAAACTTGTATCTTCTAGCAGCTGAATTGAACAAGGCTATTGTCACATAATGTCAGGTTCAGGTGTTGTTCCTCAGTCATCCATAATCAAGTTCGAAAAAAACGCTCAGAGCATCAGCTTTCTGGTTCACAGTATGGACCACCAAGATGTCATTTCCTGTGCGCAGTGGCGAAAGCGAAGACTCTGATCATAGTTACAAAGTCTTAGACAAAATGGCCACGTTGCGAGTCGACCTAGTATTATGCCGGATGCAAATGCCTTGTTATATCTGCCTGTGGAATGCTAATTCTTAGATACCCAAGAAAGCGCTGGTTGGATGTCATAACGGACGAAATCAGAGCCAATAATGTAACCGCCGAAGACGCTAAATAGTAGAGTTGGTTAAGCAGGAACATCAGCCCTGGCAAAGGCCTATTTTAATGGCAGAAAAAAAGAAGAAGAATTGTAGATAACCAAACTAAAATATTTTATATTTTTGAAGTGAAAACTTCTTTAGCGGCGTTGTGCACTTTTCTTGGAAAAACTTTGCGTATAAACTTTTAAAATCGCGTCAGGACACGTGATCTGATCGAAAATTCGTAACACGCGGGGAGTAAACAGCCGGCGCGGTGTAGGAGAGGAAGTATCGCCCTCTCTTTTTTACGGCGCGGCGAAAATGTATGCCTGCGCCTGCTGTTTCGTTTAGACGGCGCAGAGCGTACTCTCTTGATCGTAATCTCTTACTTACTTACGCTATATCCCTAGCGGGGTAGAGAGAGAACGGAGCGCCAAGCGCTACGGTCTCGGCATACCTCTTTCGCCTCGTCCACTGTCATCAACCTCTTCATACATGCCCTCCGGGGGGTCCTCATGCTTTTTACGTGACCTTCCTCCAGTATCGTCGATACTGTGTTTTCGAAGGTCAACCGAGGTCTCGCCCTCCCTCTCTTACCACTCACTTTTCCTTCATAAATCTTTTTTACCATTCTTTCTTCACTCATTCGCTCGACGTGCCCAAACCACCTGAGCACGTTCTTCTTCATTCTCACTGTGACATCCACGCTAGTACCTGCCATTCTGTGTATTTCTTCATTGGACATGCGATCAGATAAACTGACTCCGCATATCCGACGAAGAGATCGCATCTCTACAGCAATCATCTTTCTTACATTCTTCTTCTGTAATACCCACGTTTCGCTGCCGTATAACAGTGTCGATACCAACACTGCATTGTGTACGGCCAAACGCGCAGCTATGCTGACGTTTCGCCGTCTCAACAATGCAGCTAAGGCACCGTTAACTCTGTTACCGGCAGCAATACGCCTTTCCACATCCATTTCGTATCTACCGTCTCTGCTAAACATACTTTCCAGATATACTACCTCATTCACTTGTTCTAATATCTTATCATTTACACTGACCTTGCACAACGAATGTAATCTCAGCACAACGAAATACAAAACTACTATTGATGTGGTCTTTATTAGACATTTAAATAGGTTCGAATTAAAACTGTTCGTCTCTTACTTTAGCTATAAACATAAACTCATCGTATCAGTTTTAGAGACTGGCGATGATGGTTCTGGTAATAATGATGTGGAAAAGTCATTAAATTATGAATGGAAGTTGATTTTACTAAGGAATAAACTTTTGATTGTAAAATAATTGTATAGTTCTGAAGTGTTAAAATTTTAATGTAATATAATTGTCATGTTTGTGTACGATAGCGCAATAAATAATGTATATTATAATAAATGAGTATTGTATTCTACCACATGAATGATAGTACTTTAATTAGTATGAAAGTGTACTGATACTTTCATCAGTATCAGTATACTGAATTAAAGCAATTCGTGTAAAATTCGTTCCTTACCATTCCAAAAGCTCAAAAATACACAACGTTAATATTTAAGTTTTCACTTCTGCCGGTACTGCCGGAGTACATTTTATATATTTTTTTCTTAATACACAATTCGCTAGTAAGATCTAAAATAGTAACTAATAAAATATAATAATTATTAACATTTTTGATATGTTATTGACACATGGTAAATATTGTAAAGATTTTTTTAAATATATGACTTTTCTATAATATCTACTAAATATCATACATTAAATAGTACTAAATTAATAAATCATATTCATTTCAAAATTAAACTGAACTTGCACGGATCTCACAGCGAAATTTGAAATTATGATATCTAGCATGAAGAACTTTTTAAAATTCAATGCCTTCCTTAAAGTTACTTAAGTTTTATAGTCTTAGTTTTTATGATATCGTAATAAAACGAGAACGAGATGATTTTCCTCGTATAAAGGAAACCTGATACGCTTTGACGTTATTTTACTTTGAGATTAGTACTAAATTAAAATGCTTTTCAAGATAACTTTTTGAAATAAGCTTTCGTGTGTAAATTAAATATTTTAAATGTAAAAGTATATAAACTAGTTAAATTCAAGTTATGTATACACAGGTAAAATAACAATTATTGATAAGTCATTTGTTAATTTAATTTTAATACTCTTCGCATAACTTTTCATTTTAATATTGTTCGCAAAACTGCTTTGTAAATTTAAGCTGCTATATCTTAATCATAAATTATATTTAAATGATTAGCAATCGTTCAATCGTAAATGAACGTCATTTATTCTAAAAGATTGATTTAACAGTACGACGATTAGGAGACTTAGTTTAAAATCAGCTCTTAATTTGAATTCTGATACATCAGATATATGATAATTAATGAAAAACATCTTATGATATATAATCTTTTTAAAGTTTCAAGATTTTTTTTAATATAAAATTCGATTACTAACAAGCAACACAACTAACTTGCAAGCGTCAATTGGAATTGTTTAAAAAGTTTGTATACTATAAATATAAATTTACTTTTCCTTTGGCTTCAAAAGGAAAGTAACTTGAAAGAGTTAAGTATTTGGCAATCAATAATAACGTTTTTCCTGTAAGATATTGGGGTAAATCAGAAAAGTAGCGGGGCGGGGGCGTGATGATCGATGCAGCACTTGTTGCGGTGTTCAACAGGCTCGGCACTCGGGACAATATTAAGACGATTCGTACAGTTTAAGTGTTAATATTTCTTTTCTGCTTGTAAACTAAGGGACTTAAGACAGCATACACACGCTTAATAGAGACATTTTTTAAGTATTATTTATATTACTTAACTTTTTAGTAGTTTAAAGGCCTGTCGTGGCGCAGCGGCACAAGCGTGTGACTGTAAATGATAGGTTGTGGGTGCGATATCCAGTATAGGAAACCACATCTCCACATTTAATATTCTTATTTCTTCGCTCTGGTAGCATGTCAAAGCGCGGCGTTGAGTGCTGCCACTCAACACGAAGTGTTTCAAATTTGGTGGAAAATGGGGACGGAACGGAAGTGAAACGACATATCTTAACACTAGGTTCCCAAGTTCCCTCTGCCTACCCTGCCGTGTGCAGGATACGATTGAAGCTGAGAGTATCATTTAACAAACATTTATACTTATAATAAATTTGTAACTTATCACTGCCTGTACATGAAAAATATAATTAAAATAATCTTATAAGGGACTTTTATTTATGTAATAAGGCCCAAATGTATGATTTTTAAAATGTTTGCCTGCCTATTTGTCTGTGTGTTTGTACGCGCTCATTTCGGAAATGGCTAACCCGATTTATATACAATTTGCAACTTCCGCTCGACATATAGTATTTGGTTTATTTAAATCGATTATTAACAAAAAGTTACGTGAATTTTTAATAATTTGGCTGAAATTATAGTTTTGAATGAATAAAAAATATTTATCAAATATCTATAATATTTGATAAATATTTTTCACGAGTTCGATGCAAAGATAACCAGGAGATCGGATTTCTCTTTCGCAGTATAGACCGAGATGTTATTTCCTGTGCGTAGCGGCAGAAGCGAAGACTGGCTTAAGTAACAAAGTTCTAAGATGAATTGGCCACGTTGCGTGACGGCCTAGAATTATGTCGGATGAAAATGCCATGTTATACCTACCCGCAGAATGTCCGTTCGATGCATAGATATTTTCTTGACGGGGATAATATTATTAGAACGAGTAATTGAGGCAAATAAAAAAAAAGTGTAATTCAAGCGGGCGAACCCGCGGGCTGGTCGCTAGTTTTACTTATTTTTTATTTTTCTTCTTTCTTTCAGTTTCGCATTATATCCTGCACATGTCATGGTGTAACTTAGGAACCTAGTGTTAAAACTCTTCTGTCACTCTGGAACTGGAGTGGAATGATTCCATTCCTCAGTTTCCGCTTAATTTGCGGCATTGCGTGTTGTACGGAATTAATGAAAAGATTAAATACTTTATTTAAAATATATTGAATATTTTTTTATAAATTGGAGTCAACTCCACAAGATCTCAGTAGAGTATCTCAAAGAGCATGTCTCATGATAAACCTGTATAATAATAAGTTCATGTTTTATTTCCAACGAACTAAAATTGAGATTGAACCCATAATCTGCAGCGTTTACAGTGGACAAGCTTCCATAAATATAAATAAATAACAGTATTTAGAAATGTATAAAAATATAACGTGGTGCTAATGTAATTTGGAATTGCGTTTCTTGTAAACTGTTTACGATAGGCAACTGGCCTTTCTAATTTAAATAGTGTTGAGACCCGAATTGGTAATAAATTGAAACTTGAATTTTATTAATATTATAAATGTTAAAGTTAAAGTTTTGAGGATGCTAGTTTATTCCACTTTCACGTAATACTATAAATGGATCAGATGAAACTTTACAGTATATTGTATAATTTGTCTTTTTTTAACAACAAATAATTATTTTATTAATTCAGAAGCTAATTCGAGGGTACCTGAAAACCTAGTGGTAAGACAATCTGTTCCCATTAAGTCAATTCCATTCCTCACTTTCCACGAATACATTGTTTATTGAATGATGGAACTCAACGTAACACTTAGCCTCTTTAGAAAAGAAAATGATAGTTTATGATGATTTATTTTATTTCGATATTTGATTAAATAAATATAAAATGTATACAGAATAAATCCCAAGACACAATGATACTAAACAGCATTACAGTGTGAGCCGTAATCAAAGTCTTGAATCAACAACTCCGTAGATTTATAAGGGAGGAAGACTGCGGTGAGAATTTGGGATCAAGTGTGAGGAGACTTTTCTATTATAATAATCTTATAATTTTATATAATTATTTATAGGTATATTGACGAGTCGTGACGTAGGGGCGAAAACGTGTGGCTGGAAACGCGACAGACTGTGGATTCGATACCGGCTCGCCCGCTTAATGAAATATTTAATATTATTTTATTAAAAGGTCAAATAACTTTGAGGTTGCACAAGTAAGCAGCACAAGCGTGTGACTGTAATCGACAGGTTGTGGGTTCAATTCAAAATCGAGGATATTGAAGTATTTAATATTTTCAATTAAAATATTTAATGTTTTCATTTCTTCGCTCTGGTTCAGGCAAAACGCGGCGTTGAGTTCCACTCTTAACACGCAATGCCTCAAATTCAATGCAAAAAAGTGGGGGACAGGAGTGTCTTAACAATAGGTTCCCAAGTTTTCTCTGCCATGTGCGGGATACAGCGCGAAGCTAAGTATGAGTATTTTATTAAAACAAAGAAATTAATGTTTTCGCTTTAAAAAGAAAACAAAGCATGGCTTTAAGTTCTCTCACTCACACGCAATGGCTCAAAATCGGAGGATAGTAGGGGATAGAAGTGTCATAATTGGAGCGCAGTGTCTTAAAACTAAGATCGGAAGTTCCCTTGTCTACTTAGCCATGAGTAGGATACCATGTAAAGCTGAAAACAAAATGCATATTATTTTAATATTAACTGTCCACATCAATTGTTCACAGTTTGATTTCAATGTGAGTAATTGTTAATAATTAAAAAATATATTCGATTATTACAAGAGTGATATAAAATTTTATAAACAACAAAATCATCATAGCTTTGTCGAACCAAGATGAATTCTTATTATAATTTAATTTTTAAATCAAAACTTAAATATTTACTATCTCATATTATTCCACCAATTTGAAATTGTAATCGATTACACTAAAAAATGTAGACCATATGATTAAGCACCCAAATTAAAAGCCGCAGTCGCCCAATAAAATCGTAATAATCAAACCAAAGCTACACGCAAAGTGTTTGTTAATTAAACTGTAAATAAAATATGGTGCAAATTGAAAGCAAACAATCCACTGAATAAGCCCCGAGGCGCAACGGCAATGAAACACAACAAAGCACGCGGTAATCAAACAGTAGAGTCAACAGCCCTGCAACTTTGAGTCGTCGGATAAAAAAGTTGTTGTTTTTTCATTTGAGCTAAGAATTGAATTGTAGCAAAAAATATTTCTATTAAAATATTTTCAAGTGACAACCAATTACATATATGAAAATAGTAGTATAATAGGGGGACCGAGGCTTTGCATATTGAGTGACAGAACTCTACGCTGCATATTTCCATGCCAGAATAAGGAATTAAAAAAAAACACTGTATTGCACATAGGGATCGAACCCACAATCATCACTTTTACTGTCAGAAGCTTTTCAATTGCACCACTGTATCTCGAGACACCAATAAAATATTTTTAAAGGCAGCAAGGTAAATATAATATAAACAAATATTTGATTTTAATACAAACCACGGTCATCAATTATATTGTATTTACTTATATATCAATTACGTTATTCAATCAACGGTGATGCCATTTATTTTGGAAAAATAAATGGCAGTTTCTATGTTAAAATAGATTTAACTCATATGGAACATATGGAATAATAAACACGACGATTGTGAGAAAGCAAAGTGCAGCGTTAAGTACCGTCGTATGTAAGTGTACCGTATACGTATGTAAGTGTGTCGAATTTGTTCTATCGGGTCGTTTGGAATGTCTCAACATTAAGTTCTACCTGCCTAGCAAATTATATATAGGGTTTTTGTTTTCATCTTCACGCTGTCCTAGCACATGGCAGGGTAGGCAGAAGCAACCTGAGAACCTAGTGTTATGTTACTTTATTCCTCACTTTCCGCCGAATTTGAGGTATTATAATGGGCACAATTAAACGCCACGCTTTACCTTTTTATCAGAGCGAAGAAATAAAAACTTTAAATATTTCATTATTACAATTTGAGATCGATCGGACAAAGTGTCGTGTTTACCAGTTAAATATGTATGCCCCTATACCGCGACAGACGTCCCAAAGAACATGTGGAATAAAAGTATGTAATAAAGAGACCTATCTTATTTACGAGTTTTAATAGTTTAGTTTTAATCATAAATTTGATAAATGCTAATCAGTTACGATAAAATATAAGGCAGTTAATATATTTTAACCTGTAAGCAATAAATACTTAAATTATCAGCTATCATCATTTTTTAAATCCTGATTATTGATTATTACTCAAATAAAATAATTATGAACTACAAAACCTCTAGCGCTACGAGAAGTTCTCTAGCGCTACGAAAAGTTAGCCAATGGTTAACAGCGGCGCCATCTACGGTAGTATAGTCAAGAGTTATTGCATTGTCACCGGAAGGTTACTTTACCGTGTTAGTATGTCGGTATCGTTACAGATGGCGCTTTTTCATTAAATTTTAGACAATTTATTTATAATTTATTTGAGGCCTGTCGTGGCGCAGTGGTACAAACGTGTGACTGCAAACGATACGTTGTGAGTTTCATCCCCACTCGAGAAATGATGAAATACGTAATAATTTTAAGTTAAATATTTATTGTTTTCATTTCCTTGCTCTGGTAACAACAAAGCGCGGCGTTGAGTTCCGACACTCAACACTATTCAAGTTTCAACACTATTCAAATTCAGCGGAAAGTGAGGAACGGAATTGAAACGTAGTGTCTTAACACTAGGTTCCCAAGTTCTCTCTGTCTACCCTGCCGTGTGCGGGGTACAGCGTGAAGCTGAGTATTTACAATTTATACATTTAATTATGTACATAAATGATCAATATTTTTTACAGTTCTAAGGACATTCTTACATTAGAATTTACATGTAATGTGTCATATGAAATTTGTTTTTAAAAAAAATTGTACATTAAATTAAGTTTTATATATAAATGTTCCATAATTTTTAAATTATAAATAATCTTACATTATACTGTAAAAATATTTGGACACTATAACAGCGTTTGTCAATTTCCACCCAATTTGAGACATTGCCTATGGATAAACGAAAATTAAAGCCGCGACGTCAGATATTAAACGAAATTATTTATTTAATAATTTCCTAAAATGAAAATGAACTCGCAACCTTAATCTCAACCCTATAACGATTATGTGTCGTCAATCTAAACATCGACTAACATAGATACTCCACACACTTTACACGCTTCCCGCGCATGATATAATCTTACAAGTGTTTAATGAAATTGATTCCCGCCCTGTTTGCTTATTATGTATAAATATGTTTGTTGATACATTAAACTTTATAGTCTAGCACTTGAGAATATACTATTACAAATATCTCAGCTACACGCTGTATACCTACCGCACATGGCAGGGTGGATGGAGGGAACTTGGGAACCTAGTTGTTGAGACATTCTGTTCTACTTCCGTTCCCCGCTTTTCGCCAAATTTTAATTCATTGTTGAGTGGCGGACGCCACGCTTTGCCTTGTTACCATAGCGAAGAAATGAGAATATTAAATATTTCATTTCGAGTAGGTGTAGAATTTTGATCTGGCTGGCTCTTTGTAAGTCAAAGAGACTACCATTGATACTTAAGCACTAAATTTTATCGTTTGCCCTTTATGTTAGCATTAAACTTTATTTTTGTACTAAGTTTCAGCTCTCTAGGTATAGGGGAAGTACTAGTTCTATTTTTATGATCAATGAGTGATGGAGTGAATCTTGATTGTAATAGCAGAACTTTACTTTGGCATTACTTTAGAAATATATGACCTACAAATTTGGTTTTTTTTTATTTATGCTTTATCTCACACGTAGCAGGGTAGAAGGAAGGAATGTGGGTATCTAGTGTTAAGACACTCCGTTTAGAGTAAAACACTTCATCTTCTCTTGAGTGTTAAAAGTCAACGACGACTTTTATACATTCTTTGGACAAATTTTTCTTGGGCTACATTTTTTCAGTGGTCACTCTCCAAATTACGACGAATACGATTAAAGACGTATAAGCGAGTATTTAAATAGGCACGATGTTAAATAAAAGATTATTTGAAAAAGTTCTTACAGTATCTCTATTTGCACCACTTTGCAGAAGGGCCTATCTATCCTTAGAAAATTTGGTGATTAACATAAGGCTACCATCTCTTTTAGCTACGGATGGATGCTTTCTTTAATTGTGGGTAAAATAAATGTTGAAATCATAAGTGAAAATCGTAAGTACCTTTAAAAAAAGGAAGCATTTACATAGAGAAAGTTATGCATATTTTAATTTAATAATTCCAAGAATTTTGAATATCCGCTGCAAATATATTCGCTGATACATGTAAATAAAAAAAATACAAAAAATTAAGTCAAAAAAGAGTTAAATGTAAAACGTATAAAAACATTATATATGTAACTTTTATTAGTTTTGTAAATGAGATTTTTAGAAACTATATTTCCCAATGCGACGTTTATTCAGGCCTTTAATAATATTACCATTACCATACCATACAGACGGTCACGCTTATAGGTTATGAGACAAATAAATTTAATTGCTTTGAAATTCTTTGACATGGAAAACTGGAAACTATAGAGACATCTTAAAAATAAAATGAAAATATCTACAATACTGTAGCTCATTTAGACTGTATTCTTACGAATAGAGCCCAAAACTAATTGCCTTTACAGTCGCACGCATTTGCCCCGGTTGCGTCACAACTGGCCTCTACGAGTTCATAAATTTATCTAATGATTTTATAATAATAATAGCATATGAAATAAATGTTGTATTCATAAATATGCCTACATAGATAAACTAATTTCATGCAATAAAAGATAAAAATATTAAAGAAAAACCCGGCAATAATTATCGAGCCACCCTTTAATAAAAAAAACCTTTCCGCTCTGATTACTTTGAATGAGAAATAACATCGACACTGTTATTAAAATAAAAACAAGCCCGGCTTGAAGAATAGCAATAAGAGATTAAGTATTAGGCGAATTATGAGCGATGAATATTGAAATTACGTTAAAAAATGTATCAACATCTGAGATATTTGAATATATTATCGATATAATAAAAAAATATGTTTATAAGGGACTCTTATAACTTTCTTTGACTAAAAAAAGTTTCTTAGGCTCAGGTGGTACGCTTTTCTGATTTTATTTACAATGGACATCTAATGTCAAGGGAATGTGGAACGAGATTTGTATCAAAAAAAATATTCTGTAATTGTTATAACTCTATTACAGTGATAATATTAATTTCTTCAAGTAATTCGGTTTATTTTTCTTCATATATTCAACTATAGAAGAAATAAATAGTCTGATATATTTTTCTGCGTTTTGCTCTTTCTCACAGAACTGAGTATTCACTAAAGTAATCTATTAGCGACCTAAACACGGCCTCCCATACTTTGCTTATAGTATTTGTATACAAATATCATGCAATATAAAAGTTCATCAAAATCTGTTAAATAATTTCTGCGTAAAAATGGAACAAATATTTATCCTAATAAATGAGTTTGTGTGTAGCGATGAGCTTAACATGCACCGCTTACGCCTATCTTAGCCGTTGTATATATTGACTTTTATCGAATTTTGTAAAGAATGTCCAACGGTCAGTCGCATGAAATTAACTATATTAATAAAAAAAAAAGAGGCCTGTCGTGGCGCAGCGGCACAAGCGTGTGACTGTAACCGACAGGTTCTGGGTTCGATCCCCAGTCGAGGAAATGAAATATTTTATATTTTCAATTTAGATATCTAATGTTTCATTTCTTCGCTCTGGTAAGAAGGCAAAGCGCGGCGTTGAATTCCGCCACTCAACACGCAATACCTCAAATTCGGCGGAAAGTGGGGAACGGAAGTGGAACGGAGTGTCTTAACACAGGTTCCCGGGTTCCCTCTGCCTACCCTGCCTCGTGCGTGATACAGCGTTGAGCTAAAAAAAATTCGCATGTAGGAACCTTAGACTTGGCTTGGCTGCATCTAGGGATTTCATTGCTTTTTAAAGAGCAACAAACAGCATCTTCTAGACTTGGTTGTTTTTTATAAGAATGTTTTGGGCGAGACATACATTTATATTTATTACAGCTAAAAAAGAGCGACTTTGATAGACTCGAGAATATTTAGTTATATTTATGACAGAGGCAAATTGAATTTATTGTCCAAATTAAATCTAGTTGGCGGTTTGGTGTCGCGGTGGCAGTCATTCAATTTACTGATGTTATAAAATTAAATGCTATATTATACAATTATAGCGGTAGGCATGTATAATTGAAAAAATAATTATAAAAAACAAAAAACAAAAAAATTTCATTACGATTAAAAGTCAAGATTTATTTAAATTTGACAAGGTAAAGATTTTATTGGATGACAATAGGTCTCGTCTGTAAGTACTTGTAAACATAACTTTACTTTGATACTCATATTACTACTACTAAGAACACATCGGCCGCTGAGCCTAATGTAACGGTATCTAATTTTGTAAATCCGTTAAAGAGTTCTTGGGATATGGGGTTACTAAAATTTTACTTATTGTTTTTTGGCAGTCAGGAAATATTGTGCAATATTTGTTAATTTTCATCATTTGGAAATAACTTTATACTTATGTCTTATTATAGCTCTGAAATTTACTATAAGGCGCGATTTATAATATAGTTATATAAAAAACAATATGTATTTCAATAAAAAGTTTTTTTTTTTTTTTCAGCTTCACGCTGTATCCCGCACTAGGCAGGGTAGGCAGAGGGAACGGAAGTGGAACCTAGTGTTATGACACTCCGTTCCACTTCCTTTCCCCACTTTCCGCCGAATTTGAGGCATTGCGTGTTGAGGGGCGGAACTCAACGCCGCGCTTTGCCTTATTACCAGAGCGAAGAAATGAAACATTAAATATTTTAAATTGAAAATATTAAATATTTCATTTCCTCGACTGGGGATCGAACCCAGAACCTGTCGGTTACAGTCACACTCTTGTGCCGCTGCGCCACGACAGACAATAAAAAGTTAATTTATGCAATACAGTAAATTTAACTTATTCATTTTATGGTTAAAGCCTTTAACGTTCCATTAGAAGCGGCCCCCCAAGGCTTTGTTTTGCGATTGGTCATTATTTTTCATAGCTAAATGCAATATTATGTTCTAAGACTATTTTTATATGCTTTCTTTGATATATTAACATGTAAACATGATTTTTTAATAATAGTAACACCAAAGGCAAATAGATTCCGATATGATAAACAGCAACGTTGAAACATTTATTTTATGAACATTAGACACGTACTCGTAGCTGTATTCAGTTTAAATTTTGTAATTCTATTTAAAAGTAAATCTATATATTTTTTATTATTTTCACTGCGCTTCTAGCGGTGTGACAATTAACTTCGAAAAGTTACAAAAGCAACTTTCCCGAAAGTACACTTGTAAAAGTATAATAATGGTTTTTGAAGAGATTATGTACATATATCTTAGTACACAATTTGTACATAAAAGGTCAAAATATTTAAAATTTACATTTTAGATTTTATCAGAAAACTGAAATCTAATAAACATCAGTTAAGTAATTGGTATTGACTGTAAGTAAAATATCTCTACTTTTTAGTTAAAAAAGGTTTCACACATACATATGTGTTTTGTAATTAGTATACATAGTTGTATATAGTGAAAACTTGTTGCGTTGATACAGGGACCCATTCCTACGTTTCATTGTCCACTATAATACACTAAGTAAAAAAGCTTTTATATTTTTTTTATAATAATAACTATAAAATCACTACTATAAAGAAATAACTCGATGAGAAAAATAATTTAAAAACAATTGAAATACAAATATACATGATATTTTAGAACCCATTATCCATTTTGATGTGTACTTAGGGCCTTTTGTACGAACTAGGCAAATTTAATATTTTTGTTACATGAACCTTGTCAACTGTGAAGTTAGAGCACGTTCTAGGCCTCAGGGATTGTCAGCCGTAAACTTGGATATGCTTGTATATCACTTCTAAAAATGCTTACAAGGCATTCTACTTAGGCTTATTTTAGTATATTGTTTGTTATAAAGTTATATTTATAATTTCAAACTAAAAAGAATCTTTATAATATGAAAGTATTATATAAAGTACTCCTAATATTTTAATTTTTAAACACGTGATATAATGCAATATGACATAGTATTTAACATTTTACTTGTAGCTATTATTAAAAATCTTAAGTATTTATTTAAAATTAGAAAAAATATATAATTAAAGCCGAAACGTACGTTGAATATACTATATAAGTTATTTCTAACGAGTCCTAAGTTATTTTTAGAATAAATAAATATACTTACATTTTGTCTAATATCCATGGGCGCTAGCATTGGACTGTCTTGTTTTTTGGGTCTCTTGTACAAAAACAGGAAAGCCGCTATGATTAGGACTGTTCCAGCACCTCCCATAGCACCTAAAGCTGCACTCCAAGCGTTGCTACTGCCATCCCACGATACATCTAATCCAGTTCGAGCTTGCGACAAAACTTCGTTTTGATTCATTAGAGTATTATGACCATATCCTGAACGTGCTTGCGGAGGCAGTGCAGCTTTCCGACCAGAGAAAACCTCATTACTTACTGGCTTTGTACGAGAATCTGATTTAACGTTCCAATTTTCACGAGAGTCGCCCATCATACCGTACTCACGTCCGTCCCAAGGTGCCCCATCGAGTTGACTCGGTCCTGCCCACAGCTTATCTGTAGATAACGAAATTACTTACATAGAATAATGTAACATCGATCCGATGTTGATGATACAGCATTATGTTGTTTTTACGTTCATATGTAGAATTTTAACATACAAAAAAGACACATTTTGAATCACGGAAGATTAAAATTTTCCAGTAGACTATGCCATTATGTAGATTGAGCACCTACAACATACAATATACACATAAATCCACCGACGCGACTCTATAAAAGTTCAATGACACTTTAATGGCACGTGCAATTGCATTAAACACGTAAAATTGGACACTCAAACTTTTTTTAAAGAAAAATTATTACGTTAACGTTGGTAATTTTGCTTACGCTGCCATATGGATGTTGAAAACAAGAAGAATATTTGTTTATTTTAACTAAAAAGTACTTACCCATAATAAGGACTGGTTGTGTTATGTATTTTAATGTATAGTACAGTGATTTATAGTTTCCAGACACGTTTAGGGCGGGCGGGCGGAAGGCACGACTGTACGGCGCGGCGTTCGTCTTATCATTACACTTGCGACTTGTTTACTCAAGTCGCGATCTGTGTTGCGATGTTGACTTTATTGCGACGTAATCGTGTAATATACCATTCATTTAGTAGCACTGGAAGATTCGTGACGCTGTGAGTTAAGTGACCATAAAGGCTAGATATCATTAGAACAGCTTAATATGAGATTTTCTTAGCTCTAAATATCCTATATTATTTGACTGTAGGTCTTATTTGAATATTCGATGCTTAAATTGTTGTTTTAATAAAGATGTGAATAAAATAAAGTAAATTTAAGGCTTAAGTTTATTAAAAATCAATGGGTATAATCAAAATCACTATAGTATTAGTACACCTACAGAAATTTATTGTACACATAAGAACGATATATATATAATATACATACATATGTTCTTGCTTCACGTTTCAATTGATTCTAATTAAGCTCTATTCAGAAGCTCTGTCTACTTAGCAATTACTTTTATGCGTAAGAAAACATTCTTATAATACACGAAAAAGAATTAAAAAATATGTTTGTAATTTTTTTTTGCTTTTCTTAAATTTGTAGCCAAATCGGGTGAGAGGACAAAAACATGCCCATGTACGGGAATAATGGGAAAGATCAATATACATATATCGATTATTTTTAATTTAAATTCCACACAGACAGATATTTATTTTGAATAAATTTAAACTGGTTTCTGAAACCACAATGTTTATGCTTTGACCAGGTTATTTCGCGAGGAAATCAAATTAAATATAAAATAATTTAATTCAATATCATTAAATTAGTGTATAGGTTATAGGTATATATTGAACGGTCCAAGACTTTTTTCGGGACACTAATATTGGGTTCAGTAAACTATTTGTAAGCACGGGCACCCCAGCTCTGTTTACTTGCCCTTACATTTTATCAGGTAATGTGCATAATATTGTAATACATATGAAAATTTTGATATATATTCTAATACATAAAAAAATATTAATGTTTAATATAAGTCTGTAATATATAACGACTTCACGACTTCAAAAACGTCTAGTATTCATTGGGTGAGGAGAGATGAGTACGCGATTAAAAATTATTAAAATAACAAATTATTTATTTTTGTGATGCAATTATTATTTTCTGTAAAGTGAAAGTAAAATTAGCTAAACAAATGTAATGTTACTTTCTTTAATAAAAGTATGGCGCCCTAATCATTAGTCATGCATTTATGCTGTCGTATTTACATACAACTAATAAAGCAACATCAGGAACATGATTGTGCTTTAAATATTTATGTTATGGTTAAAGTTTATATAAGTTATAGTATATTTATTAATCATATATAAATTAAATTAACGTACTTTTATGAAATAATAATGTTTTAAAAAAACCTTTACAGAAATATAATATTTTACAATTATTACCATACTCTAAGAAGAACTGACCCGGAATTATTCATCATATTTTATTTTATATTTAAAATAATATTATTTTCATTAATTTGAGACTTGAACCGGACGTAGCCCGGACGTCTTCCTTGAGGCGTTCTTATCTAAGAAATCATTCATTTTGTAAGCGCCTTAGTTATAATTTTCATTTGTAACGTTATAATTGAAAAGCCTCCATTGTAATTATTGTCATAGGGGCATCAGCAAGTTGGAAGTGTGTGTTAGGAACGGAGTGTCCTAGCACGGTGTTTCATATTTATCTCTGCCTGCTTTTTTTGGTTAAATTAGCTTCATGTTGTATACATGAAGCTAATTAACCAAAAAAAATATTAATTTAATAAAATTAAAAGAAGCTTATTATTAAAATACAATAAGGATTGATCACATATAATGTATTATTTCTTAAAAAAATACTGAACACAGACAACACCATTATAACCAATACATATTAGGATACATCAAAAGTTTGTATTGGTTCCACTTCACGCTATAGCTATTGACTAGTTCAAATCCAATAACAGCAGGAAACATGATCACTGATGTAAATAAATGGTCAAAGCTAAAACTGTACAAGACGAAAATACGCGGGTGGAGCGGATTTCTAATTCAATATGTATACTACCACCCGATAATATTTAGAGATTTCTATTGAAAATGAGATATAGGTAGATGTTCTTGATTATAATTATATAGGATAAAGTATGTTATGACATTAGTCTATATAGAGCCTAATTTAAAATTTAAAAATCATTAAATTGCGAGAATTACTTTAAGCAAATAACGATTCGGCGCCAGCCATATATCAAATTTCATCGGTCGTTTATCGTTTTCTTTTATCTGGCACCCACCATCCCGTTTCTGTCATCTATCACCCGCTACCTATAATCCACTTTCGTCCACACATCCAGTACAATACAATGATAAATTGATTGACCGACGGATGATTACCACATGTTTGTTATTCAGTCATCTGAATGCCAAATATAGTATATACATATGTAGATACAAATGAAAAGATTTAATTAATTTTAGTTTTAGCTTCGTATATTTAGGTGGATAGGCAAAAGGAACGTAGGAAATGCGTGTTAAGACATTTTGTTCTACATTTTCAGCCGAATTCTGCAGGCATTGTGTGTCGAGTGACGGCACATCACGAACAGGTTACTAATACTTAGATATATTTGATGTCACATATTTCCATAACTTTTATAATCAAAAGAATTTGAAATACTTTGCTTTTGTTTAATTTAAATATTGCATGGTACCCATGCAATATTTAAATTAAACAAAAGCTTTAAATAAATTAAAACGCTAATTTCTAATGCAAAGAGAAAGCCGTCGTTTCATGGCAGTGGCAGAGAGTAATTGGATGCTTGTTTATATTCTTTAAGGAAGCCATGTCTTTTATTAAGTAAAACGTGTACAATCAATAATTTTGTTTACAATTACAATTGATGTCCACAGATTTAATTTCTTATTTCTATTAAAAAGAAAAAAAGTTGATAATAATAAAAATATATTATGTTTTCATTTAGAATATAGCTCTTTAATCTTAATCTTTTATAAAATATGGTTTTCTCTGAAATTAAATTTGAATTTTGAAGTCATTTATATAATAACAAAATTATTAGCGCCATCTATTAACATTTAATTGTACTTCAAACTAGTATTAAATAAGGATGCTTGATAATTTAAGAGGTGGCGGTTGGCAATACAAAATGATATAATACAAATAAATTACGTAAATTTTTGTTATCATTTTATCATTTGTATACCTATTTTAGCTCATTAGATCCTTTTAAATGTTATTTTCATATTATATAGACAATTTTAAATGTTACTGGCAGTCTATATAATCATTAATGTTATATAATACATAGATAAAATATAGAATACCTTAAACGTCTGGGCAATGTATGCAATATTTATTATACATATTTCCTAAGTATACTTTCCAAAAAAAAACAAACATGCAGCACATCCGGTACATTATGTGATAAATGAGAGCAAAGAAAGGGGGACTTGCAGGCAGGCAGATTTTATTGATAATTATGTTCCTATTCATGTTGCTGCAACTATAGTACATACTTTATTACTACCCCCAGCATTTAAAACCAGCGTTAAGTAGTGGCTTTGGCCGCTGCATTTTGCATTGGGTAAAACGGGGCCCCGGTGTCCATCCACCATAAAGGCCGGTATTCCATAAAAAAATATGGTAAAAAATATGAAGGTTAAAAAGATCTTGAGCTAATTTCAAAAAGGAAACCTTTGAAATGGTATTAAAAATTCCATTTGTATTGCAATTATTTTAATAACTAATTAAATAACACTTACATAATAAATACAACAATAGTTATGCACTTAAATATACAATCAACACAATTACAATCACATGTTTGATTTTTGTTTCCGATTAAATGGGAACTGATCTTTGTACCTTTGGACTCCTAGTGTAACAAATGCTGAAACAAGAAGGCATATTAATTTTACTGTCCAAATGAGTTACAATATTATGTTACAAATATAACATATAAATAACAAAAAAACTGAACATAATTTTCTTAATTTTCACAATTTTTAAAATACTGTAATAAAATTGCATTCTATCTCTTTTATTTTAGATCAAAACAACTACCTTTATTTAATAATGTTAGTTTATTGAGTTGTTTAGGTAGGTGTATTTATGCAAGAGAAATATAACATATTAATTTTAGCCTATATACATTTCATTATGTCGCAAGTTTCTAGATAATAAGTAAGCTATACACATCTTATGAAATATATAATATATATTTATTAAAATTTAACTTACTAAAAGAAATAGTTGCTACAAATATTTTTCCTGGCAGTGTTTTGTTTTTAAATGCAGCATTTGCTAAGTAAGCTCCGATACCCACTAAGCCGACCGAGCCGACCATTCTGCAGGCTGTGCAATCTCGGGGTCGATTTTCGACTTCTGTACTCATTATTTATATTTTTAGGTTCTTATTTTCATCGGAAAACCGATTTTAAGACTTATGGTATTAGGTTATTTATTACTGTCATTTGTCAATAATATATTTTGACAGTTAAATGTCTACCACAGACACAAAGTATCAATAAAGTGAGTAAGTGATCTATGCTTAAATGGCACGCTCAGAAAAGTATTTTAATCTAAGAACTAAACTAAATAAAAATTAAGCAAAGATTGAATTTTCTTGAAATAAGGTTACTAGTTTTATTTTTTTTTATATAATTTTTATTATTATTTTTTTATTTTATGTATGTGTGTGGATTGGGTATGTCGGTGGAAAGGGCTCTTCTGTATACCACAAGGACTTTTTCGAAATTCTGTACCACATGGAATATTTGATATTTTACCTAGGTTTTAAAATTAGCCACACCTCTGTAATATATCGCGTGGTTATTAAATAAATGTGCTGTGCAGTATCTAGTAGGATATTGGTTTTTCTTTCCCGCTCCATCGTAGGCAATAAAATGACGATATTGATATAAAGCAAAAAATGAGAGAAACTCAATCTTCATGATATTTTCGATGTACGAAACGTTTGCAATGTCACTTTAGTATTACTTTAGATTAGATAAATAAAAAAAAATATATTTTAGTGTTTATCTATTTCATACTTGCGCGTCAGGTGAGAATTGAATTTCAACAAGGAGTGAAGGTATCGTAAGAGGTGACTAAAGTACGTGTAGGTGAGTCACAGTCTCACAGTGTCAGCAATGACATCAAGCTTGGCAGATTCGACCGGATTATTATCACCTTCGGCGTTTAAAACTATGACATCGGCATTGAGACAAACACCACCCCAGGATGGTACCAGGCACTGGTCACTAAGGAAAAGAAGGTGAAAGTAAATAAAAGTACAACTGAGCCTCTCGGTACTTGAAGTGACAAATTGCCAGAGCAAGAAGCTTGAGCTATCCGTTCGGAACCCATCAGTTTTGAGCTCTCTCAAACTGGCTAAAGTTACCTAATGCAGCCTGCATTTGGTAACTTAAGCCAGCCTTCAATTCCACCACTGCGCACAGAAAATCACTCCTTGGTCCATATAGCGATAGATAAAGCCGATCTCCTGGGTGCTCTATTTGCCTCGAACTCTGCTATGAATGACCGATGAACAACGCCACCAACTCCCAATCCCACGGTGTCAAAGTTCAATGCCTGACGTTAAATTCAATCAAATAGCTGTTAGGCAAGCTGTGTTTTCTTTGGAAATCCACAAGTTGAACGGGCTAGATGCAATCTCTCCTTTAGTGCTACTAAGCTGACATCGATGCTAAGGCTATAGGCTAAGGTCTATTTCAGCACTTTTACTCAGTGTAGTACTACAGCTTCCTGAGAATTTATGCAAGTGGATAGCTAACTCATCAACGTCTCTGTCGATGGTTTATGTTCCAAATACATGCCCGTGAACGCTGACGTCTTTCAACGCAGCGTGCTGTTCGGTACGCTGTTTTTACTCAGTAATTCTAGACCCTTACATGATTCCCTATGCAGCTAGTAGCATTGTGGATTTTGTGTACTTCGGCCGTGCAAGTCTTTTGTCGGGAAATCGTCGTGTCAGTGCCGAAATCAACTTATGTCTTATGTCTTGTGTTGAGGCGTTCCTCGGGGTGTGAGATGTAAAGACCTGGTTCAATTTGATCCCAAGAAGAAGTAAGTAACAACCCCATTTGCTGTGTTAACAGTTTTTGAGGACACTCTCTAAAAGCCGCGCCCAGCATCAGTATATGGAGCCCTCAGTGTTTCAAGTGACTATCAGTATCACGATTATCTAGAAAACAAAGCAGAGTTGGCCTCAAAGAAACTGGGGGTTATCCGCAGAACGAGACAGTACTTCACATAAATGACGTTTGGCCCAGGGTCAGTCTTATATGGAATTCTGATGTAACTTTTTGGTTGTATGATATCGAAAAGTTGTGGCTGATACCGGGTTGCACTTAGGTCTGTTGAACTAACTATTTGTATGCATACAATGTAGAGCCTTTCAAATCGTTTAGGATCCAATATCAATCTGTAAGGGGCTTGACACTTTGGTTTTGCGCAGAAACATATCCTCGCTTTGCGTTTACTACCGTATTTATCACGTGGTATCTGCCGCCGAATTTCCTAACCTAAAATACCATTTTCACAATCTGGATACGTGAGTGGCATGGGTATTTTCAAAAAGCGTCTATCGCCACTTCAAAAGCCAACAACGTTCCTGTAGCGTCTATGGTGTTACACGGGGCAGTGTGCTACGGTTACGTGCTATGTGTTACCAGTGGCTTTTTTATGGAAAAGACATAGCACACATACGAACGTGTGCTATGTCTTTTCCATAAAAAAGCTACTGCACAAGTGTACATCCAGGATGAACACCAACACTGGGATGAAAATTAATGATAGTCTTACAAAATCTTACAAAATTTTTACAATATCGTAAGTATTGCTGTTTTTCAAAAATTTGTAAGAACATCCTCTACTTAATATTACTTATTCTATTTCTAAATAAGGAGATCAACTTATTACAATAAGGTTACCGGCGGCTAAGTAGAGTTTTATACTTTAACAAGCTATGAATATTCTATGTTTAAGCGTCATTCATTCACTTGACAGGTAGGCATTGTCATGTCGTATAGGATTTTAGCCTAGTTTCTAGAAAGAAAATATTATAATTTATTTTATTCTTAAACTAGTTATCAGCTCATGTCTTCGCCTGTTTTACCTACACATTTTTTATTTATTAATCCGAATTCACTTCATGTTATAATAATAATAACAAATAAAAAATACTTTAATGACGAAAGGCAGTTGTGGAGTTAAGAAGATATGATATTCTTACTAACCTAATAAATATTTTTTAAATTAGTTACAAAATAATTCTTACATAACAAAATGGTTGCTGAGAACTAAAATTTCTACCTGCAGTTTGGTAAAATAATAATTTTACAAAGATTTATTTTTTATTTATCAACCAATTATGAAAATACAATTGTGAAAAGTGCTTTTGAATTAGTTAAACTGTTTCAGAGATTAGCTTACACATAAACTTGTAAACAAATACACAGACACACAATTTACACAATTTTAAAAATATAAGAAATAATTTGTTACATCGGGTCTTTATACAAAGTACACTCAATACAAAGTATGGCCGATGAATTTTATTCAACGTGAAAATCAGCATTTCTGAAACGATGATACCACCTATGTACCTACTGTACTTTCCTCACTAATAGCTTCTATATAATTAATGTGCAACAGTATTTTGAGAAGCATCAGCCGCGGACTTCTTTATATTGATTTAGTGAAAAGTAAAACCTACCCAAAATATCTGTGAGGTGGTTCGTGAGCTGACAACTTTAATCGAGAAAAACTTAACGGTACATATCCGAAACTAGCTACCAAGACAGTGTGAAGACCGTCTATAGGAGCTAAAAGCAGGAGCAAAGTTCTTCAGCAATAACTGTATATATGTATCGTATTATTAAATGGCATTAGGACAAAAACTTTAAGCAACACTAACAAAAAATTAGCCTCGATCTAACTTTAGTTATAATTTTAGTACATCTTGATAAGTAAGAATAAACAAAGTGGACACAAAAAAGTAGGTAAATTTTTTACTTTAAATAAATAATAACAAAACGGCGAAATGTGCCTTTTATTTGTTATTAAATTGTACTCGTATTATCACAATGTTTACGCACCATACGAAAATGGGTTTCCCCGTAAGCATTCTCCGTCATAGTGTTCATCATGTTGTGTTCAATTATAATATGCACATTTATATGTATTTGAGTGAAATTTTATATAATAAAATAAAAATATGTCTATAATATTGTATATCTTTGTATCTTTGTAAGTGTGTTTTTAATTTATATTTTAATTAATTTCTTTCTTGACCGATAGAACTCCTAATCTTCTAACTCCTTCAAACAGAGACGACTCTAAAACATATTAAAAGAAAGCAAAAACATTAGATACTATATTACTTTATTATTAGCAATACAAAAAGAAGAAAATAAAAAGTTAAAAGAATCGCTATATTTCACGTAGTTATTTGTTATATCTGATATATCTGAGTAATTAAATTCATGCAATTAACATTTTATATATGTTTTTAACCATTGTTAACGACTTGGCAATTGTATTTGAAAATACATATATAGATGTACGGTTGTGATGAATGCAGTTCATTAGAATAATTTATTATGACTGTAGATATAGGTATAGCTAAAGATCGGTTTTGTTCTGTTATTTTAATATCACTTATCTTTAAAAACGATATATGATAGAAGAAAACATTGCACCGTGGTTGTTAGAGAAAGTATCCAACTTGATTCTCTTTGAAAAAAAATTATATATATCTTAGCAGTATTTTTAAAACACACATTTTATTTTACATAGAGGCTTTCGTGACGCAGTGGCACAGTGACTCCCATTCGGAGGGACGAGTTATGAGAGTATTATTCCAATAGTCCAGAGTCAACGAATATGTTAGGAAAATGGGGAATGGGGTGTTTTGATATTTGATTTGTTTTGGTTTTTTGGTTTCGGTGAAGCTGACAAAACACAAATGAAGAAATAAGACTTACTCTGGCGCAGGAGCACAGGCATACAACAGTAAACGCGTCAGAATGTGGGTTCCATTCCTAATTGAGGAAAGATTAAATATTTATTGGTATA
Organism: Eueides isabella; assembly: GCA_019049475.1. Lineage (NCBI taxonomy): Eukaryota > Metazoa > Arthropoda > Insecta > Lepidoptera > Nymphalidae > Eueides > Eueides isabella. The sequence continues at coordinate 11,525,302 of CM032397.1, forward strand.
CTATATTTGAGGCCTATCGTGGCGCAGCGGCACATGAGTGTGACTGTAACCGACAGGTTCTGGGTTCTGGGTTGTGGGTTCTGGGAAATGAAATATTTAATATTTTCAATTTAAATATTTAATGTTTCATTTCTTCGCTCTGGTAATAAGGCAAAGCGCGGCGTTGAGTTCCACCACTCAACACGCAATGCTTTAAATTCGGCAGAAAGTGGGGAACGGAAGTGGAACGGAGTGTCTTAACACCAGGTTCCCGGGTTCCCTCTGCCTACCCTCCCTAATGCGGGATACAGCGTGAAGCTGGAAAAAAATATTATTTTTTATTACAAATATTTAACTAAACGGAAGTGTCATCCCAGGTTCCCTCTGCCTGCTATATTGTGAAATAATTGATTTTGTCTGAGTTATGCCAGAAAAGAATACACTAATAAAAAATAATAATTAACAACAAATTTTCTTACATAATTCTTTCAATAGAATGATTCATTAATGAGGGTATAATTGCTTGATCTGGCGTACTGAACGTTTACTGTAGTAGAGTTAGTAATACTACCCAATTCTCCGGCAGTCTTACATCGACACCGGCACGCAGCGGTATAGCTAACTATGTTTATAAACAAACATACGATGAAACACACGTGAAATGAAATAAATTGAATGTGTTCATTTGAAAAATTGAATTGAGTTGTAAAATACGTGTTGTTGGAATTATTTCAATGTGAGTGTTGGTGATTTTTAGCACTGAAAATTAATTATGAGTAATAAATAAAAAACTTTTATTAGATTTTAAGGTAAGTTGCTCATATTGTTCTATGCTTTATGATACTTTAAGTTTTTTAGGAAAAAACGTTTATTTAAAATTGTTTTGTAAAACTTAGCAGGTATTGGTACTATCTTTGATTAGCATACAATGTTTAATTTAATGCGAGATAATAACTCGTTTTATTTAAGTAGGACAGTATAATCTTATATTATTGACACACAACATTTTTTGAAGGAAATAAAAGGCATTATTAGTAATAATTTAATAAAAAGTCAATAAAATTGTAAGGTAACTTTTGTTTTGTAAACTTTTTTTGCCTAGTTTGCAACATAATGTTTTGGGCTATACATTTTGACAGGTGCATAATTCATATTTCGCATTCTGGTCTTAATTATGAATTTCTTTAATTAAATATGAACTATTCTTATTAAAGTTCTTTTCCCTAATAATGATTTACAAAAAGAACATTCATATTTTCAATTTACTGCCGAAACAACTGAACCAATAATTTTGAAATTTTGCAGAAAAATAAAAAAAGATCTTCTAACTCTATCTTTGAATATTGTTAAAGAGCATTAAGAAAGAACCTTTGAAAAATCCACTCATAAGTTTGAAATTTAATATTAAATAGGTATATATTTTTCAAAGAAGTTATGTGTCATTTGAAATTTAAACTTGTAGTTTAATAAATAACTTTTAATAACGAAAATTGGTCAAAAATGAAACACGAAAGATTAGTAGACATAATATATTTTTGTTTTACAAAAATCTAATGTTACAAGACACGATATCCAAATATATATTCTTGAACATATTAAATTTGTCGATAACAAGACAAATGAGCAATTCTCAACAGAAATAAAAGCAACGGTACAAAAGGATTTCCTTATTTCCTATAAAGTAGCAATAATAGTCGTGGGAAATTGAAAGCGTGTAGTTGACGTAGTGTCTAATATTGAATGCATAAAAGGAAAAAACAACACTAAACTAAATATATGTAACATATTTTGACAGAAACGTTTCAAATTATACGTTAAATAAAAATACTCGATAAATCCTTTTTTGAGTGAATATACAAATAAAAAAGTAAATATTTTGAAATATATAATAAATATATTGAGGTCTGCCGTGGCGCAGCGGCATCAGCGTGTGACTGTAACTGACAGGTTCTGGGTTCGATCCCCAGTCGAGAAAATGGAATATTTAATATCTTCAATTTAAATATTTAATATTTCATTTCTTCGCTCTGGTAGTAACGCAAAGCGCGGCGTTGAGTTCCGCCACTCAACACGCAATGCTTCAAATTCGGCGGAAAGTGGGGAATGAAAGTGGAACGGAATGTCTTAACTGTAGGTTCCCGGGTTCCCTCTGCCTACCCTGCCTCGTGCAGGATACAGCGTGAAGCTGATAAAAAATAAAATAAAAAGTAAATATCGCGAAGCAGTGAGACGAGGTGCAATGAGACGGGCGGCCGGGTGGGCCCCAGAAAAATCTTGTGCCCACTTTAGAAATTTTAGTAAAAATATTTTTTCTTAAACATTCAAATAAACCTTTACTTAGAAAGATACGTTCGAATCCAATCCAAAATGACTTCCAGAAAGAGCCTTTGAGGCAGCTATGGACAAAAAAGCATCTACTACAAAAATACTACTACTTAAATGTTAATTATTTAAAAAAAATATACATTTTATTTTTGGAAAATCTCATGTTCATATTAATGGCATTATGCTTTTATAGAGTAGTTGTTAGTATATTTTTTAAGCTTCACGATGTATCCTGCATATGACCTTCTTTATCCTAGGCACAGGGAACGTAGGAACATTATTGTTAACATTTTATATGCGATATATTGCGTGTTGAGTAGCGGAACTCAACGCCGCGCTTTGTTACTAGAGCGAAGAAATAAATTATATTTTTTTTCCCTCAAGAAGAGGAGGATCGGTCCGATCACACACAACACTTATCGTGTTTTCAGCCACGCGCTTGTGCTCTTGCGCCCCCAAATGCATATACATAGAGTAGTTATGAATGTTGTTTGACTTAAAGATTTAATAACTAAGACACCCTATATATGTATAATACTTTTCTTAACGTCACACTGTATCCGCACATGGCAGGGTAGACCAAGGGAACTTGCGAACCTAGTGCTAAGACACTCCGCTCTGTTTCCCACTTTCCGCCGAGATATTTCAGTATAATACTTATAAATAAATAAATAAACAAATATTGCATATAAAGTTAAGTAAAAATGAAATCATTACAACCAATGGAAATAGTGGATGCTCGTGACAGTTGTATAACTACCATGACACATTTATGGATGGGGAAGTCGATTGCATCCAGGTATGACGTAAATTCCTGCGTAAAACGTGTCTCTTTAGCTATCAACAACTTTTTTCTATAAAAATAGAACTTTCACTCCGGCATCGACAATATTTCTGACAACTTTTATAAGATGGTATCAATTAATGGAATTTTTAAGAAGTTTTAATCAAGTTTCGTAAGTCGATTCTTTGTCTTCGAAAATTTTAAATGAAATTATCGTCAAATACTCCAAAATATTATGAGTCTTTTTTATATTTCTTATTATATTACAAAAAGGTAGTTATAAGCTTTTTTTATTATTATTTTTTGGGTGGTCAAATACATATGTTTTGCTTGTTGGCAAAAGCCATAACTATATAACTGGTTTGGTCAAATGTGAGTCGGACTCACGCCACGATCAACTCGCATAGGTTCTATACCAATTGTAGGTCAACATTAAGTAGAATTCACCAAAGTTGGCACACTTAAGTTGTCTGGCGTCAATGATATTGTATGCAATTAACTACAATTATAAGTTTGTAATAGTTTTCGTTTATCAAGTTTGTTTGTTTGTAATTATTTATAATATAAGTTTTTAATGCTTGCTAAATTTCATAATTGTAGAAACCTAGGGAAATATTCTATAGGTTTTGATTAATCGATGAACGTGTTAAGATGAAATAATGAAAGTGTTAAGTAACTAGCATTACTTAACTTTTCAATTTTCGATATTTTGCCTTTATTTACATTGTTAGTTCTCACTTGGTGTTATATAACTGCCACGGGAAGTACCCCTTAGGCTTTGATTAAATGGGGCTATAACTATAATAAGTTGTGATTTTTCAATTGTATCAATAAATATTCTTACTGTTAAGGAAATCTACGTATTATAAATAATCTTAAAAAACAACATAAATCCCTACTTCATTATCTCCATTCAAAGGATAAAAAATGAAAAGATATAATTTCATGTATCTCATCTAGAACTTTGTCTAAACAAAATTAAGCATATTTTCCGGATTATTTCATATATCTTATTAAACCAATTTATAATCAAATTTATTGCATACATGTAGAGAAAATTTCACCTTTTACAATAGCTTTTTAACTTTTCTAAAGTTACCACGATACGAGAAGCTAACGTATTGTTGAAGTTGAAGTGTTCGACGTGATACCTACAAGTACGTACATAATAATAGCAACAAAGAGGTCGGCTCGTGCTCTACATTTTGATCTTCACCTTGATCTCTCGTTTACTTTGTGTGTAACTTTGCACTTACTTTATACGTTAGATACAAAATGTAAACTTTGTAAGTGATAAATTTAGGACATATTTAAATGATGTGAAGTGAATTATTAATTTACCGACCGAGTTCCGATCCCCACTTGGTATAATGATAATATATATTTTTTTATTTCCGTGCTTTAAACAAAACGAGACTCTACCACCATATAAAATCGTCACTATAAATCTGCCACCATAACTTATTAAAAATTGGTGTATGCTGACTATCTTTTCTTATATGTAGTTTAATTAAAATCACTAAAAATAATAATAGAAGTGTATATAAAGTTTTAATATCATAACAGTGATATGAATGTCGTCATCCATTGATTCTAATCTTGTTTTGAAAGAACAATTTAAACAAAAGTGGTTAAACTATCTTTGTGATTTGTCTACGTATTACAGTTACAGATGAATGATGACTTGTTTATACATATATTATTGTTTCTTTATGCTATTATGAGTAAGACCTCTCGTTTCTTAAGTGAGAATTTTATCCGACTAAGATAATAAATCTAACATTTAGGTTACATTTATAATAAATTGGTCAAGTGTGAGTCGGAATTGTTCAACAAGGGTTCCTTACCAATTTTAAGATTATACTAACAAGTAACAGCAAGAAATACAAGTAATGAATCTAAAATTTGTGGGCGTTTGCAATAATTTTGCATAAACTATAAATATATTTTTATATTATTTTTCTTTGATTCTTATAAGTTTTTCGTATTTTTTTCCTTTTTTTTGTATAATATACCCGTAAGTTACAAATGTATATAAGAGTAGTCGGATATTTTTCTTGTATTTGTATCGTTAGTTTTCATTTTCTTCCAAATTTTATAATCAAATAGGCTTTGATTACGCGGCAGGTTTCATACAAATACATAAATACTCGTATCGTTTGATTGCTTTACTTTAAAGTTGACATTTTATTGTACTTCAAGGGGCCATATATTTGATACTAGTTTTAAGTAAGCGATCTCGGGATAAATATTCTATACAAGCGGATAGACGAATAAAAAAGTGATCCTCTATGGTTTTCAAATTTCCTTCTGAAGCACGGTAAAATCGGTTCTCGAGCTAATTTAATCAGAAACAGAAGTATAAATTTATTTCCTTACTAGATAATATTGCTGTTGACGTAATATATATTATATATTTTTATGCAAGTCTTTACAATACCATTATAAATAACAAGATTTCGTTTCGTAAAGTATCGAATAAAGCAGTAATACTTAGTTTAATTTGGATAAGTGAAGCTTAAGTTAATTGAATGAGACTTGAAGTGATTAAGGTTCCACTGAGGAGATAATTTCGAATCTAGTTTAATTATCCTTTACAACTCTTAGTTACGCCACACCTTAGTTTAAGTAGGCGTTACGGTTATAAAGATTTATGTACATTATCATGATTATTTACATAGTGTAAGAAGACAAAAACATACCGAACATTGTCGTAGGCGCAAAGGCAAGTGTGCGACTGTAAAAGCGACAGATTGAAGGTTTGATACCAATCGAAGATATGAAACATTTTATTTCTTAGTTCTCGTAATAAGGTAAACCGCGGCGTTGAGTTCCGAAACTCTCGTAAAGCCTCAAATTCGGTATAAAGTGAGGAAACGGAGTGTCTTAAGGTTTACTCTACCCACTCTGCCATGTGCGGGATGCAGCGTAAAGCCGAATAAAAATACAACTTAAACCGATATTTTGTATAAAAGTGTATGTTTATAAGCATACGATTGTTAGGACGTCTATTATTTTTTTAAAGTAATCTGACACCCGCACAACGTTTTGGCCGCAGCGATGGCTTATTATTTATCTTCTCTTGATATTATTTTTCGATACTGCAAGCCACGAGTCAGTGAGCGTAGTGAGCAGGGAAAAGAGGGCTCTTCGTTATATATCTGTCAATGTTGCTTTGTTTAAACTTTAGTCCATATTTATCTTATAGAACGGCATGCCCACTGTATTCTTACCGTATTAAACATATATCAACGCACCGCCATTTTTGGTTATATTTCAGTCATTCAACGTCGAAATTTATCATTCAACCATAGCAAGAAAATGAATATAATTTACTCTCTCGAGTGGGTGTCGAGCCAAAGTCGAAAGTGACATAGTAGATTCTTAAAAAACACAAGCAACACAGTAGATTTTATACATAAAATAAACAATATTTTATACTCTCAAAAACATTTAAATTGCCGGGGAAGTACATTTCTAAACATATTTTTACTAAGAAAAATCTTTTGACAGCGGTAACGTCCCGTCTAAGGTACTTCCCATCGAAGGAAGCTTAATTTGGTTATGTATATTTTTGTATGATCACATATTATGTATTCTTATTATTTAATCTGAATAAAATTGAATGGCTATTTATTCTATTTTTTAAAGTGTTATTCGACAGTTATGAAAGAGAAATAATAATTTAATAAAAACGTATACGTATAGATTTGAACGTAGCGGGATTTGAACCCACGCCTCTTAGACACCGTCCAAGCGCTTTGACCAACTATGCCATACGTTCTCATCAAGCTACGAGTATGTCGAAATTCTTATACGCTTGTTACAACTTATTTATCTTGTTAGTTATGTAAACATTTTTATACGTTTTTAAAACTAGTATGAATGGGCAATTGTTTTTTTTATTATATTTTATAGGTACGTTAAGATACTATAAATTATCTTAATCAACTAGCCTTTTTTCTGCAATGTCGCTCTGATCATATATACAGTGGGTTACATTGAAACGACAGTGATGTAACATGTATGGATAATTTTTCGATAAATAAACAAAAAAAAACTTATTTTTATAGTATATTAGTATTATCTTTCATGCCGTGTGATTCCGGCTTAGAATAGGATCACTCTGGTGCTGATGGTGTCGTAAGAGGCGACTAAAGTGCGTGTGGTAGAGTCACGTTGCCAGTAATGGCAACACGCATGGGCAGACTCGACCGGATTATTACTACCCCCGGCATTTAAGACCGGCGTTAAGTAGTGGCTTTGGCCACTGCCTTCGCATTACGTAATGCCGGGCCACGGTGCCTTTCCACCTTAAAGGACGACAACGCTCCTGTGAGCTACAGGAGCGTTGGAGTTACTCGGGGCCGTGGGCGACGGTGATTACTTATCATCAGGTGACCCGTTCGCTCGATTGCCGTCTTTTCCATAAAAAAAAATAATTTACATTTTAAATGTCACAATATTTGCTAAACATTATAGCAGAAGTTGACATGAATGAAAATATAATTAAACAATTATATAAAAACTATTTAATATTTTATATTTAATGTAATTATTTTTTATGTCTTATTTATGAGGCCTGTCGTGGCGCAGCGGTACAAGCGTGTGACTGTAGCCGACAGGTTGTGGGTTGATACCCACCAGAGGGAATGAATTATTTAATATTTTCAATTTAAATATTTAATATTTTTATTTCTTCGCTCTGGTACAAGGCAAAACCCGGCGTTAAGTTACGCCACTCAACACGCAACGCCTCAAAATCAGCGGAAAGTGGGGAAACAAAGTGAATCGGAGTGTATTAACACTAGGTTCCTAAGTTTCCTCTGCCTACCCTGCCATGTGCGGGATACAGCATGAAGCTGAGTAGAGAGTAATAATTTTTGCAAATAATTTTTTAATTAAATTTCGTGCATATAGCACGTAGAGAGGGGTACACAAAGGAAACCTGTAAACCTAGTGTTGAGACATTCCGTCCCATTAAGAGAGTTCCACCGTTCCTCATCTTTGAAATATTGCTTGCCTGGTGGCAAAACTCAATGATACGCTTCGTCTTGAACCAGAATGAGGAAAATGAAAATATTAAATATCCATTCCTCGAATCGAAACCTAAACCACAATCTGTCGCGAGCCTAATTTCGTACGCTTTTATCCCTGCATCATAACTGGCTGTACTTATAAGGAAGTATAGATTGTAACTATAGTCACCTAACTAAAATTAACGTAATAGAACATATTAGCCTTAAACAAAACATTTTCATACAATGTAATGTATTTATTCTATACAATTGTTTATTTAATGTATATAATTATGTATCTTGAGGCCTGTCGTGGCGCAGCGGCACAAGCGTGTGACTGTAACCGACAGATACTGGGTTCGATCCCCAGTCGAGAAAATGAAATATTTAATATTTTCAATTTAAATATTTAATCTTTCATTTCTTCGCTCTGTTAATAAAGCAAAGCGCGGCGTTGAGTTCCGCCACTTATCCTGCAATGCCCCAAATTCGGCGGAAAGTGGGGAACGGAAGTGGAACGGAGTGTCATAACACTAAGTTCCCGGGTTCCCTCTGCCTACCCTGCCTCGTGTGGGATACAGCGTGAAGCTATGAATGAATAATTATGTATTTACCCAACATCGTTTAAATAACGCATTTAATACTACACACGTAATATTTTAAATAAATCCAATAGAAATAATGTAAATTGTCTTTTTCCAGTTTCACGATACAGCCTGTGTATTACAGGCGAAGCGAACTCGGAAACTCAAGGTAGCGCTTTACCTAAATACCAGAACGAGAAACTGAAGAATATTTTATTTACTCGAATGGAGATCAAACCAATAACCTGTCACGTTTAAAGTTACACACTTGTGCTCCTGCGCCCCGATAGGGGTCTCCAAATCTATAATGTTCAATGTGTATTAACCAGATACACTTGACATATTTTTGTGAAAACTATATACTTATTAACAAAATTTCTTAACGTTTCACATAGTTTTTAATTTTAAATAAAATATTTTTTTAATTAGGATGTATGTAAGCATATGAACTTGCTATCATTATCGCAGTAAGACTGACCCAAATTAATCGGAACTAAATTTTTTTTTATAGCTTCACGCTGTATCCCGCACGAAGCAGGGTAGACAGAGTAATTTTGGGAACCTAGTTGTTAAGACACTCCGTTCCACTTCCGTTCCCCATTTTCCGCCGAAATTGAGGCATTGCGTGTTGAGAGTGGCGGAATTCAACGCCGCGCTTTGCCTTATTACCAGAGCGAAGAAATGAAACATTAAATATTTAAATTGAAAATATTAAATATTTCATTTCCTCGACTGGGGATCGAACCCAGAACCTGTCGGTTACAGTCACACTCTTGTGCCGCTGCGCCACGACAGGCCTCAGGAACACAATTAAATAATCATATTCTTAGATGCAAAGATTGATAAAATAACTTTAGGTACTTTGATAACCTAAAGATTATATTAACTTATATGTAACAAATGCCTAATGATAAAAGCTTCTTGTAACGATTGCCTTATACATTTATACTAAACCGATAAGAAAAACATTATTAGGATAATCCCATTACACGGATGAAGCAACTTCATCTGTTAATCCGATATCTGCTAATTGAGAATGACCCCTTGTCATTATATTCTGAAAAGGACAAGAAATTAATAAGTAATATTGGATGTACGTAATTTGTTATTTTCTTAAAATCTCTTTGAATTTACTGCATTGAGTAAAGTAAAGTAGTAAAGTGCAAGCTATAGAAATAATAACAATTATTGTAAGCTTGTAATAATTTGTATCAACATTTATACTTATAATAAATTCGTAATTGACCTCTGTCTTTATACGGAAGACATATAAAAAAATCTTATAAGAGACGTCTATTAATGAAGTTGGATTCAAAATAGTGTTGTGCCATTGCAATTTAAATATAAATTTATATTTTTCGATTTATTAATACTGCAAGTTTTTATTTCTTGCCAAATTTCATTATTGGATATTTATAGGAAATATATAATAAACTTGTAATATTTTTTCTATATTTTTTTATAAATTTATAGTATTCTTGACTTTTTCTTTTATTTATAGTGTAAGTTCTCACTTCGGGAAGTGCATGACTATAATTTAATTTACGCAATGTAATAATATATCAGTGACAAGAAACTGTCCCTAATGTTGTATTCTTTTGTCTAAAGTAATGTATTTTATTCAGTAAGTGCTTAGTTTGCGCTCTGGTCTCTAGAGGCGAGGCTTTCGCGGGGAATAATGTATGTGAGAATAAGATTATATCAGTATAGTATATTGTACAGTATGTGCAAAAGAAGTTAGTCGCTTAATCTTTTGAATAGACTTCGTGTTATGTAGGTGCACTGAGTGTCACCCAAGAGACAGCTTTGTTTGTTAGCACAATAGCTATGAGTTCGATACCCACTTAGGGGAACGATTACTTTTTTTTATTGTCATCGTGGAAGAAATAAAGGGCGTTTCGTCCTTACGTGTTAAGGACGAAATGCCCTTTATTTCTTTCTTCCTCTCACTCAAGTCAAGATATTGACTACAACACAAAGGAGATGAGAATGAAGTAAACTAAAACTCCTATATCTCTAAATATATAACAAGAAATAAGAAGAATATGTTTTTTTTTAAATACAATGAGGCCTGTCGTGGCGACATGAAACACACATGAAATATCTAATATATTTAATATAACTTTTTTTTATTTCTTCACTCTGGCAACAAGACAAACCGCTGCGTTGAGTTCTGCCACTTAACACGCAAGAAAGTGGGGGAACGCAACGGAGTATCTTAACACTAGGTTCCAAAGCTCCCTGTATCTGTCCTGCCATGTGCGAGATTAATCGTGGAGCTGAGTGAGTGAGTAACAGTACCTTAATATTAATTACAGTACTATAGGTCTTATCGCTTAACAACAACAAGCCGTTGCGTAGGTAAAAGTAATTAATGTAAATTACACTTTACACTAATACACTTTGAAACTTTTAAAAAAAATATTGTAAACAAACAAAAAAAACAATTCATGGTAATAAAATTTAAAAAACCAGAAAAAATATAAAAGAAAAGCAAAGGTAAATTGACGAATGAATCTGAATATTTGAAAAATGATCACTAATATACAAAAATACAATAATAAACATAGAGTGATGCGTTCATCTCTTAAAGTAAATTTAAAGCAGTTATTGAATATGGACTATCTATTGAGTATTGAAAGATCCACCACTTATGTAAATAAAAGAATGTAATAAGATCGACTATCTTTCAAATCGCCTTTCTTTTCAAAACGATAAATGATGATTTATATTAGTGACGGTTGTATTGTTTTTTTTATTATGGAACTTAGTGAGGTTTACTGTATTTTGAGTTTCAGTTACTTGCATTGCAACTCATCTTCATGTGTGAATGAGTGAATACTGCATGAGTTCCAGTCGTGCTTTGTGCTGTGAAATATAGTTTATTACTGATTAACAGCAGTTTATCACATTGGTGACTGCGAGACGTTGTCAAAAGGACTGAATCTATTAGTATTTTGTATTTTAGCTAAAGCACTTCCTTACTCTGGGGTTTAGGCAATCGACTTAGGAGTGGAGACATTCTTTGCTACTAAAAGACAATAAGTGTTTATAATTCATTTAGATTTCTATAAAAATAATGAATTTCGCGGAAGAAGTTTATCTACACTTGTCATAGCTACCTTCTAGGTGGATGTTAAAACAAAATGGTATGTAAAATGTGTCCTTCAATATAAGGAACAGTTTCGTAACTGTCTGACAATGCACATCAATAACTCAACAGCCGCGATAGTGAAATTAGGCATGAAATCAGACTTGATATGTAAGAAAAGTACTATGAAGAGAACATAGAAAAAATATAATAGTAATATATTATAAATTACATACAAGCGAGGTTGTTGGCTATAAATCGTTAAAATTATAAGTAAATAAGGACAATAAAAACCATCTATGTGTAATTATTAATTATTGAGAATAGTAACGAAATGAAAGAAAAAACTAAATTAAAAAAACTAAGAAAATAAAATTAAGAAAACAATGGACAGACAGTAACAATAATTTTGTTATAATGAGATGAATGTGAATCATAAAAATATGGCTTTCACAGACAATTGGATCCCAATGATTTGAGCGGCTCTACCTTTGTCAGACAGTACTCCATATGAGGCTAAACCTGAACTGTATACCGTATCGAATCGGTGTTTTGGCGTGAAGTAATATCGCGCTTTGCTGAAGACCTCTAGTTTCTTTAAGGCCAGTTTGGCCTTGCTTTCCAGGTTTTCGTGATACTGGCAGTCACTCGAAACGTTAAGGTCCAATATACTGATGCTGGGCGTGACTTTAAGAGGAACGTTTTTGAAAACATGATGACACGACAAATGAGTTTTTTTTAATATCCCACGGACAATCCTGTATCTTTTAGGGGTTGAATTGAAATAGGTTCCTTTCAACCCATAAGGAAACATTTATATTCGAATACATCAATCTTAATATCATAACTTCTTCGTATGAAGACTTCGTATTTATCGCTTTTTTGGGCTATGTATTCTAAGTAGAAGTCTATTAAAAAACTTTAAGCCTTTCCTAATTTATAAAGCAATAATGAAATCTAGTAGCATTGCTAAAGTATCTTGCTGTTACGTAAGTGTTTTCAATTTACTTTTGTTATTGTGTTACAATACATTTTGTGATTACTTATTCAGGTCACCCCCGAAGACTTGTGAGGAAAGTAAGCGTGAGTGAATGACAAATTATAAGACGTGCGATATAAAATGGATGGATGTGCAAATAAAAATAAAAAATGTGCGTATTAAATGTATTTGTGACATACTACGTTAGTAAGTTTTCGGCTTACGTAGCAAAAATATGTGACAAGAGTGGCAGAGAACCTCTAATGAAAACAATATGTCAAATAATTTGAAAATTTACAATTGTGTATGTAGGTAGGGTAGTCCTTATGAATTCATATAATAGTGACTGTATAATCTGAATTTGAATTTTTTGTAAATTTGATTGTAAGATATTTGCAACATATATGATATAATATATAAAGTATATTGTGGCCTAACGTGGCGCAGGGGCACAAACGTAGTACAGTGAACGCGACATCTTGTAGGTTCGATCCTGACGGGAGGAAAATGAAATATTTAATAATTTTCTGCCCGGGACCGGCAATGTATCGATCATACAACCCAAAAAACTCTCTGTCTGTTAATTTGAACACGCAAAAACTACTAGACAGAAATGGAGGATTTTTGTATGGTAATAGCTTAGAGTCTTAAGGTAATTTTTTTAGGTTTATCCTGGAATGTTTTGTAGTGCATAAAAAAGCGATTAAGACAAATTAATTGAAATATTAATAAGTACTGAATAACAGTGAATGAATTTTGGCGTTGCAATATATTAAGACAGTAACTTATACCATAGTTTTTATCCTGGTGTTCAATACAATTTTCGTAAGAAAAAAATATAGTGAAATAACGTAGATGATAATAAAAATTGGCTGAGTTATTAAATAATTTACAAAAAAGTTTCGATCCACAAACATAGAAGGCCCGGAAGTAGACAACGACGTTGAAACGGAAGCTTACAGTTCCGCTTTAAAATTGCTGCAATAAAAATTTTAGTGATGAAAGGAATGAAATATAAATGCCTTTCCTGGATTTTGTACTGTAAAATGTTCAAAAATTAAAAGACATCGTGAAATTAACATTCTGAAATTAATATATAATTTGTTTCTTTTTCTGAAGAAAAATGTATAACTCAATAATTGTATTTTCAGTGACAAACTGTATTTTCAGTATGATTCATAAGATATTAAAAATAATGTTAACAATTATTATTTCTTAGTTAATTATTGTTTTGTAGTGTACATAACATATCTCAGTTATTTCAGTTATAAAATATGTCATATACACACATACATACATATATCATTATAATAATGTTTGGTTTTCTTTTATTTTCTTTAAATGAATCAATGTTAGAACGTAATTTTGTACATCTTTACCGTAATGCTTTATTTCGCACATGGCAGGGTAGGCAGAGGGAATATAGGAACTATCCCAACTTTCCACCGAATTGTGGCATTGCGGTCGAGCGGCGGATCTTAACGCCGCTTTGCCTTGTCAGCGAAAAAATAATATTAAATAATATATAATATTAAATATTTCATTTCCTAAAGTGGGGATGACCCCACAACGACTCTCACGTTTGCAGACGCACGCTTGACAGGCTTCGATAATGCATTATATCTATACAATTAAATTTTACTTTTATTAAAGTGTCGTCTAAAAGAAATATATATTAGACACTTTACAAATGCTACCGTACAACTTCCGTCATGTCTTCTTCATTCAACCTGACATTGGCGAAGTGATATGTGCTCAACTGGCACGCTCGGAGCCATAATCGCCATAATCAGAGAACCAACCACTTTACAAATATTATTTCAATAACAGAAATTTAAAAATCTCTTTCAGAATTTACAACAAGGTCTTTGGATCTAGAATTATAAAGAGAGATAATTTGTCGTAGTTTTTAATCTCGACATTTTTTTAAATACATATATTTATGTTTTTAGGAAAAGCACCATAATTGCAATCACACACCCACAGTTGACTTGTGCATCTACTTTTTACGGAAAGAAATTGGCAGAAAGGATTTATATATCAGTCCACCAGATCCATACAATTCGGAATCGTTCCTTATTTCTCGGTATTTTGTGCTTGAAACAGCTGCTCATCTCGAAAATCAAAATATACAGTATTTTCCATTCCGCCACAATGACTTATATGTTATAGTTAAAAATAAATCAGATAGTAGTCTTATTTTTACTAAGAATATATATATTGTGTAATTAATGGTTTATTATGCGAGTATAAGGCACACTGAGTATAAGATTAAGTAACTTTGATGAAGTAAAAAAATAAAATACCCGTTAAGTTGTTATTATTATATATAATATTTTAATTTGACTAAAAAACCTAGTTTAAAGGCTATAGGTACATCATTATTAAATATTCTACGTATTAACATTTATACTATCCATCACTTAAAGATTTAACCTTAATATTAGACTTACGTCAAGACGCCGTGAATTGTTTTAACTTAATAAAAAGTAATTATATGGTAATATACAAACCTGCAACCAACATATTTCTCCTGACTCTGGGCAGTTACCTACAATTGACAAAATCAAAAATTATGATGTACTTGTTATGAACTCATTTTGAAATATAAGCGTCTATTTACATAGCGACCTTAATTAATTAATATAATATTTATTATCTGTAAATGTTAATAATATACGTATCTCAGGAAAATATTGAGATTATTAGATACTAGATAACAATAGGATTTATTTTTTAACGCCAATTCGTAATTATGAAGCTATATATGCTTAATTTATTAAGTTGAAATAAATAATATATACAGGTTGGTTGTGGTTGTAAAATATAACTAAAATTACTATTTAACTTATTTAAACAATATAAAATCTCTCCATTTATTAAGAAACTTATTTAAATAAATTATTAAAGACGTTCTAAAAAATCAAAAATAATTCTAATCAAAAATAAATCGACCAAATTGGGATTTGCACGTAAGGTACTATGTACCATTTCATTAGGTGCACCCGTTACTATTTATAACGGCAACAGAAGTACAGCATCTGTGAAAATTTCAAATGTATAGACCACGTTTAGATATTGAACCCTAAGGAGCTAGGTCTGAAGAATAAATATCTGTTTCTACGTCCACGTGTATTAGTTAATCTTCAATGTGTATAAAATATGTACCTATGTAATTCACGATATCGAACATTTTTATAGTATCTGATTAGGTATTATTTAATTATACTATTAACATTACAAAAGATATTGATAATCGTATCTTAATCTCAATTAGCCCTCTTTTACAAATATTTAGTGTGGCGGAACGTCGCCCACGAGTCGGTGATAAATTTTATTTTGTGGTAAGTCGAAATTTATTGTGATTTTTCTTATTTGAAGCCAATATTTTGTCTTATAACTTTTTAGGTATTATATGTAATAGATGTGTAATATTTAGGAGAAGATCCTTGTCATGGCACAGGTTCACAAGCGTGTGAGTGTAAATATTTTCAAATTAATCTTTATATCAATATTTAATATTTTCGAATTAAATATTTAATGTTTTCATTTCTTCGCTCTAGTAAAGAGTTGGGTTCGGTTCACTCAACACGCAATGCCTTAAATCTGTCGGAAAGTAGGGAAAAGAACGGTAGGCTCACTGATTTTTTAGTTAAAAAGCAAATGAAGAGTAAATATACTGTCAACCTTCTAACTTGAAACCAAGAGGCCTGATCACTTCACTTCCCAATTCTGCTTGTTAATTCGTTGTTATGTAAATATAATACAATTGCTACCACTCTCTATCTTCTCGTGGGTGTTATAAAGGCGGCAAAAAGTTGCCGAGAGTGGGAAGGGCAAGGGAACAGCAATCCTAAGGTGGTTTTGGATTCATCATCCACAAGTCCCTTGTAAAGAACATAGCAACCATCGAAAGTGTCGATCAGGGCGGCAGGGTGGTACTCACTTCACAGTTGTTATGGAGGACTTTAACGTTGTTATGGGTAGTTAAGAGCGGGGCAATTTAGATATGGACAGAGGAACCATAGGGGACCGAGGCTGGCTGACTTTCTGGAAAACGAGGGACTCTTTATGATGAACTCCTTTTTCCAGAGGCCGTCTCAGAGAAAGTGGTCTGGATAAGCCCCAATAGTACAATCAAAAATGAGATAGACTTCATCTTGACCAACAAGAGACATATTTGAATGATGACAATGATGTCTAAGTGATTCTAAATGTGGGAGTAAAACTGGTGCTTAAAGTCCTTCAGAAGCTCTTTAATTCTATTTTGCTTGAAGAAGGTACCACACCTGAAGCGTGAAACAGGAGCATCGTCGTCTTGTTCTTCAAGAAGGGCGATTACACCTAACTGAAGACAGGATGATATCGCTCTTCAGCCATGTTTACAAGCTGTTTTCAAGAGTCATCACGAATCGTCTCACTCGTAGGTTTGATGACATTCATTCTCCCGAACAAGCCGGTTTACGAAAGGGCTTTTCCACCATAGATAACATACATACGCTGCAGCAGGTTATACAGAAGACCGAAGAGTATATAACCTACCATCATGCTTAGCGTTTGTGGACTAAGAAAAAGCCTTTGATTATTTGAGCTGTGTTTCAGTCTCTCCAACGGTGTCATATTGACTATCGGTACATCAAAATTTCGAAGTGTTTGTATAAAAACGACACTATGCCAATCTGATTACAAGAAGAGCGTACAAAAGCTATTCCATTAAATCGCGGGGTAAGACAGAGATGCCTTCAAGCTTCTTGACTGTAAAGGATTCGGTAGCAACATTATCAGCGACTCACCTTCGATTTGCAGATGATATTGTTGTCATGGCAGAATCGCTGGAGGACTTAGGCACTATGCTCGAAGGACTCAACAGAGTCTCTCAACAAGTGAGCCTTAAAATGAATAAAGACATGTCGAATGCCCATGTTGTGCCCACCCCTATAACCGTTGGGAACTACAAGTTTTCGAAGTTTTCGACCATTATATATACCAAGTGGTCCAACTAGGTAAGTTCAAGTTCGTTCGAGAAACTTTGTCGCATCCTTTCGTCCAAAACACCTCAGTGACTCAAGGCGAAAGTCTTCAACCAGTGTGTGTTACCAGTGGAAACTTGTGGGACTGAAACGTGGGTCCTACTATGGGGCTCATAAGAAAACTCAAGGTCACTCAACGAGCAATGGAGAGGGCTATGCTAGGTGTTTCTCTATATGGTAAAATCAGAAATGACGAATACGCCGTAACGAATGTATACGTACGGTGTATTCGTTAATTATGTTTGTGCGCTTTAATATAAAACTGTACTATTTATACAGTTTTATATTAAAGCACTTTTTTTGGGAACTAGTGCTAAGAACCTCCGTTCCGTTCCCCACTTTAAAATAAATATACAAAAATTATGAACTGCTAGAGCTTGTGTTTATCAAAAAGTATAATTGAGAATTTTACAACCATCAGTCTGTAATAAAATATTATCTTTTAGACATATGATAAGGGAAAGATATTTCAATTGATGTATGGCTTGTGTCACCGTTTACGTTGTATCTGCAACATCATTATTATTAACTACACTGTAGAACACAATAACGTTTATACATAAATTTCCGTGGGAGATGGAGTGATGGGACACCAGGTTTGCCGGGGGCTAAACCTTTACAGGATGATAGAGTATGCTTTGCGTCGTATACGAGAATCTTATCTTAAATGAATAAACAAACACAATAACTTCTTTCTCGTTTAGAAACAACTTGTTTTACCTGCGACATCGCTCCACTGGTCAAATGAAGATTAACTTAGATTAACTTGTATTGTTTTCTAAATAGTTTACAGCAATACTTTTAATGTGATGTAAAATAGACTCTGTTTCGATTCATTTATTTTTAAGGTTAACATTTTTAACCGATCAAGCTTTTTAGCTTTACATAATGCACATAGATGCGTTACTCAGCGCTACTCAGCATTTAGTTTATTTTCACTGGACAACAATATATTTCGTAGTGGGGTTTGATTCTATATTTATAAAAACGTGCCATTCAACGAAAATTCGACAAAATAATTTAACACAGTCATATAAATATTTTATAGCAGTTGACTTTCATGAGAAATTGTGGTCTGGATTTCAGCTGCATTCTTAAATCAAATTGAATTGTGTTGAGTGTTTGAGCGAGAAATAGAATAGCTTTTCGGGGTTCGGGTCAGATTTACACAGTGCTGGATCCGCTTTGCAGTAAAGTATTATAAATATTTATTCAATTGTATAATTTTGTTATCATTTAAGGTAAAAGTTTTTGCTATATTATAGGGTTAATTTTTATATCAATAACTTGACCTGTGGCCTGTGTGTTCGTCACATAACTGAGAGGAATCCTCCATTTTTAATTGATAGTTTTTCATTTAAACGTAACACAATGAAACATAGTCCACATGTTTTTTTGATAAGTTGTTTTTTTAAATAGATATTTTTATAAGAGAAATATGATTTTGAAATATTTTTGTGAATTTGTTACATTCATATTTTATATGATCCATAAACGAATTATCGATACTGTTAACGTAATCGTTAACCCATTTGTTAATACGTTAGAAGATGTGTCCTAAAGCCCATAACACTATATATTTGAATAAATGGCAACTATAAATTACAAGATAATAAGAGAGCTATATTATACGCTATGGATTACAGATTAAAATGATATTCATTGATAAGATTCTGATAACATTTAGCAATTATATATTTTTAATGTATGGGCTACAATGACATTGTGTTAAATAAATATTAATATGTAGAATAATTTCATTTGTGTTTTGTATTTTGTATGTTGAAAGGAAATATCCTTGAGATTTAGGAAATAGTAAAGCAAACTACGAAACCAATTATATTTTAGGGATTCTTATTTAACGATTCTTGTATTATTGATTCATTCGTACAAAATGAGTTTTTTATAAAAAAACCAGATAGGTTGATATGTCATTTTGCGCTGTTAGCTACCTTTTATGAGTAGCTAATTTATAATTTTTAAGTTAAAATAGTAATATTAAAAGAATTGCTACTTAAGCTAATAAATATAAACACCAAATATACTTATTATATAAAACTAGTAGTTATACTGATTATTTAAAACTCTTGAGACCAATGGGGCACAGAACTGTAAACACGATGGTTGTCGGTTTGATTGCCGTTTGGGAAATTAAAATATTTTATATTTTAATTTTTTGTTTTGTTGGGTATGCCATCAGCTAAACTAACACCGCATATGCTACGAATAGATCGCATCTCCACGATATCTATCTTTCTTATATTGTTCTTCTGTAATACCCACGTTTCGCTGCCGTATAACAGCGTCGGTACCAATACTGCATTGCTTACGGCAGAACGCACAGCTATACTGACATCTATTTCAAATCTTCCGTTTCTACTAAACATACTTTACAGATTAATTACTTTATTCACTTGTTCTAATATCTTATCATTTACGCTAATCTTGCTTGCAGTCCTTTCTTCCTTACTTTCAAATATCAGAACCTTCGTCTACTACACCTTCGACTGATATTGATACCCTTTTTTACAGTGAAATTAAAAGAAAGAAATTAAGGAAAGAAAGAATTTATATTCAAGTTACCTACTTTCACTCCCCTATCACTTTGTTCCCAATATAAATTGAACAACCAAGTTGACATGGCGCAACCTTATTTAACACCCGATTGGATGTCAAACCAAGACGATATGCCAGCTTCTACTTGCACGCAGGCTGAGTGATCTCTGCGAAGGAACTTTACAGCCTATGGCAAGGGACCGCTCCCATTGTACCGGGAGAGAACCTCCATAATCACTTTCTTATAACCCTGTCAGACAGCTTTTCCAAGGCCACAAAAGCAGAGATTATTTTTACTGTACTGTAAGAAAAACCGTGATCGTGGGAAGGTATTCTTCTCGCTAATATTTTAGAATAAACTTTACAGCAAAACTTACCGTTTGTAATGTTAAATTTAAATGTTTTTTTTGTAAAATATGATAGCAAGGTAATTTGACTATGTCTAATGTTACTTATCTCTCTGCGGGGAATATTTGTATGCTATTGATTTGTAATTTAAAACAGGTTTTTTAGTTACTATCTATTAAATGTAAAGAAAAACCAAATTTTCAATCGCACAAATCAGCATTCGAGTAAAACCATGTAGGTAATGTCGTGAAAATGAAAAAAAATACCCTAACTCTAAATCACAACGCTAGTCTAATTATCCAAACGTTACTTCGACGTAAACAAAACGTGGTAATTTTCAAAAGTGCTTACACGTGCAACCTGTCATATATCCGATTGGATGCTAATATTTTACGATACTTCTGAAAATGTCGTTTATACACGTTCAAGGACATTATCGTAAATATGTTTTACTGAAAAACATTTTCTGACACGAAGTTCTTTCAACACGTGTACTACACAAGTACACTTATTTACTTACTTATAATATATTACTTATATATTAAATACTAGTCTTTACAAAGTTTACGTTCGTGAATGGTGAAATTGAAATAATTGACAATTATGTTATGGTATGAGGTCTATTATTTTACAGGGGCTCAAACGTATGACTGTAAACGAGACATGTTGTGGGTTCGATCCCCACTTGATGAAATGGAAATGAAATATTTAAGATTTTTAAATTTAATATGATATATTTTTCTTTCTTCGCTGTGGTAACAAGGCAAAACGTGGCGTTGAATTCCGCCACTCAACAGCTTTATAAAATTTGTACAGTTTAGCAAATTTATTCAACCAAAATAGGAATTCTACTTTAATTTTTAAGTTCGTTCATTCTGGACATAGTATAATTTATTTTAATTTTTCAGGTGACTAGGAGCGATTGGCCTCAACATGGCGGCAAACAGCAATTCCACCCTGGAAATGGGTACCAGTGACCAGGTCCTGTCTACTTTTATTTTATTTAAATTTAATAAAATGACGTAAATAAATTAAACGGATTAATCGCGTATATTAATTTTTAAACATTTTTGGAAACCCGATGTCTCGAACATTTTACAATAGTCCGTGGTCAGGGGTAGACTGAGGTGGTATTCGTCTGTCATTTCCACCAACATTTTCTTAATTGTCTCGCGTACTCTGGATTCTTGCAGAATTAGTTTACTGCATCTGGTCCTCTTGTGTGGTGTGTCTGGACTTAAAATTTATCAAGATGGGTTTTTCAAGAGTGGGAGTTTCAATTCGGTATAAAATTTCTAAACAGTTGGCGGCAGTTTGATATCATCAAAAATATTATATTATAATGCATAAATATTTTTTGTTACTAACAAATATAAAACAATACCAAAATCAATTCAAAAAAGGACTAATATTTATTAATATTTACCATTAGTAGACAGTTTTTCTTAAGCGTCGTATCGTAAATATATTTTCTCACAATTAATAGCGAAAGCCTCAGCTTCCAAGCTATCAATTTTTCTAGATATTTATAAAAAAATTATAAATACACCAAAAAAAAAATACCATGGACTATCAGTATTTTTTGTAAATTTTATGACAAAATATAGTTTACATTCAATTATTAAAATTGTTAATTTTACCTCCATATGTATTTTTTATGACAGTTACTTATGATATGATCTTGTATTGATTGACAGTAAGCATAGTCATACATATTTACATACACGAACTCTGAAGTGAAGTCGATAATCTTACTGATAACGTAGAATCATTGGTCGCTAGGAAAAATATGCCACGAGGGGATCACTCAGCTATACGTTACACAACTTAAATATTCACTAGTTACAACAAAACAAATTATCAAGTAAAATCTGTTCGAGTGTGACTGAAATAAATCGATTCGTTTTATAAAAGTAATCGTTCGATTAATGTGTAATTTCAATATTCTAAACAATTGCTAATTTGTAATATGGAGTATAATAAATGTTAAATACACGTTCTTTTTTAAGGTAAGTTAGGTTTTTATATGTATGTAATTGTACTTAATATATAACATTTGATTAATTTGAAAAGAATATACCACTATTTTTATATCGATTTTAGATTCAACATTTAGCATTTTAATTTTAAAGTGGCTCAAGTATCATCTCGTGAGCATATTTAAAGTTTAGTTATTTGTAGTTTACTATTTGAATTAGTTATTAAAATATTATAATCTTTCTATATCAAGTTGTCTGCTTAAATCTACAGTTTAACGTATACATTCATCGTAGAAGTTATTTAAATGCTCGTGAACTTCAAATTAGTAGACAGACCGTAATCTAATCAATGTTCTATAAATTCTGGCACATTTAAACTAAATAGTTAATAAGTGTTGTTATGTCGTACAGGTTTTGGTTGCTGCGAACAAAAAGACAAAGAGGGTGACGTACGCAATCGGTGCCGTTGCAATGCTTGCAGTAATCGGAGTAGTTGTGACTCTAGCGGTAGTACTGACCGGTAATGATGCTGTAGCTGAACCTATTATATCAACAACAGAAGGACCTACAATACCTACACCTATAGTAACAGTAACGACGTCTACAACTACTTCGAGTACGACGCCATCGCCGGTCACACCAGAAGTACCAACAACATTACCTGATAATAGAGAAATAAATTTAGAAGATTTTGTCACAGGAGGATTTGCTTCACGATCATTTAATGGCACTTGGGTTTCAGGTATGTCTTTTATATAAAATTAGTAATTTGTTTATATTATATTGTCCAAAAGATATTAAAGAAGGTTAACTAGACATAAGACATGGTATAGCGATAGACAGTCTAACTGTAAATATGACGATAGTGGATTCGATTTTCATTCTTAGGAAGAAAATTTTATTATTAGTATTTTTTTAATTATAATACTTAATCTCATAATACGTTGTTGATTTTTGATACTCAATAGGCGGAGAGTTCCAAACGCTTAGCTCAAGCACAGGAGGAAAACTGTCTACTGACATGTAGAATGCAATGGCAAAAAGATAAACAAAAATAGTAGAAACATTACTTAAGTATAATTGGTTCTTAGAAGCTTTTTCTCATAAAGGTAGGTATTATTTAAATGTAATATATTTTTTGTTGACAGATCATGAAATTTTGTACAGAAATGAAAATGGTGATTTAATTCTATACAACGTAAATACTGACAGTCCTGAGATCCTCATAGCAAATACTTCACTGGTACGTTGCAATTTAGTTTTATTTACTAAAGTCGATTGGATATTTCTATATATAACAAATCAAAGAGCTGAGGTAAATTGAGTTTACCTTGTATAAAAAAAGAACGAAAAGATAGTTAAAATGTAAATAAATGTTGAAGTTAATTATATTTTTGATTTAAAACTGTTCTTTATTTGTTATCTGTTTCACGGTAGGGTAGGCTGAGGGAACTTGGGCATCTAGTGTTAATTTGAAGTATTGCGAGTTGAGGTTCGGAACTCAACGTCGCGCTTTACTTTGTTTTCCAAAGTGAAGAAATGAAATTTAAATGTGGTCTGTGTCCGGCCTCTTTCTTCCTGATTGTTAAATTTTGAAAACTGTTCATTATTAGTTCTTAAATTTTAATAACTAAATTAATTCAATACGAAGAGAATATAACTAAAGCTTTATCATGGACGTGAATATACTCTTAATCAAAGCAATCAAGTCACACCTTGTAGTAAACTTGGTATATTCAGACACTATACGTGAGTTCTAGTTAACTTGAATTGTTAAAGTTGTTAGAGCCGCACGTACAGTTCAATTTAAAATGAGGTTGACTACTAAATATTATATTTTGGTTTGCTAATACTAAATACATAATATGTTTTGTTTTTGTCCTCAAGCAGCGAGATTATAATTTTTATATACTCGCTTTGTCATATTCGTATTTTTTTTTTGTTTATTGTTACGATACAATTTAAAATTTTGTACAATTTTGTAAAAAAATCATTACTTGCTTACTTTGCGAATTGATTGACAGACGTACATATAAGTTATTATAAATAACATATAACATAGAATAGATTAATGTATTGAAGTAAAGCTCGGCGTATCGCCACTCCACAGGCTACGTTTCCTGAATTTGGAGAAAAGTGAACGGAATTGTTTTAGTGGAAACAGAGTGCCTTCGCACTAGGTTCTCAAGGATCCCGCACTTAGCAGTGTGTTTGCCCTGCATGGTAAATACACTGCTAAGTGCGAAATTCAGCGGTTATCTAAAAAAAATAATAATATGTTTCTTAGCAACAACAACATTATATCGTTTTTGTTTCAGATTTTACAGCAAAACTTCCAAGAAACAACGATTTCACCAGATCGCAGATACGTCGTCCTTTCTTTCAATGAACTTCAGGTAAGCATATTTTTGTACTGAAATGAGTATATATTAACGTCCCTAATATTTTTAGGGACGTTAATATATAAGCTATTATTAGGACACTCCGTTCTGTTCTCAACTTTGTTAGTGGCGGAATTCAACGCCGTGCTTTGCCTTATTACCAGAACGATAAAATGAAAATATTAAATATTTCATTTGAAAACATTTAATATTTAAATTTTCGAGTGGCTTATGTATAAAATGCAGTGTCCCACTCATGATATATCCATAATATGGATTTTTACATTTTATATGATGATGTCGTCAGTAGGTACTTTAATAATCATTAGTTTTAAATATAAGGACATATTATTTTCCTCTTTGTTATTTATTGCGTTTAATTTATGTATTAAATTAATTCATATTGTTATTTAAATTTTTATAGGACATTAGCATGAATAAGCTTGAATAGATCTATTTTAAAAATTTTATTTGACATCTATCAATAAACTTGAAAAATCTGTCTGTGATTTTAAAATTGATAAACGAATTATTTAATTTTTTTTGTCTGTTTTGTTTGTCTTTTTGTTTGCCCGAGCCGGAAAATTGACGTAAAAAATTAAATGACTTTTATCAACTTATTAACAACTTATACAATTAAACTGTTCTTTTTCCTAAATATCTTAAACATTGAATAAATAGTACCGCTCGTTAAGTTACAACAAATTAAAGCCAGTAAATACAATTTTTTGTTGTAAAATTTAACTTGGCTCTTGTTAGAAAGAAATAAATTGTTACAAGAAAATCATATTTCTCAATGGCTAGTAATTATGGCTGGAATCTTTTAAGTATGAACTTATTTTGTTTGGGGGCATCTGTCAGCAAATATCATTAAAATGTAAACCAAGTATTCCATTAAATTAACAGACGATCCTTCTGGGAGAGAAGCATTATTTAAGATCACGTCTCCGTTATGAAGCTTTTAGCGG
Source organism: Eueides isabella (assembly GCA_019049475.1). Classification (NCBI taxonomy): domain Eukaryota; kingdom Metazoa; phylum Arthropoda; class Insecta; order Lepidoptera; family Nymphalidae; genus Eueides; species Eueides isabella. The sequence continues at coordinate 11,551,324 of CM032397.1, forward strand.
TGCGAGTTGAGGCTTAATTTTGTTGGTATAGTCGCATTTGTTTTGTAAATTAATTATTAAGACGCAGTAATAATATCTTTTAGCAGAATTTTGAAACGGTTATTGCAAATTAAGACGTCCATCTTCATGTTTAAATTTTATTACGGACTTAAATGGGACAAAATTTGTTTGTTTAAATTTACTCGATACTTTGGTGAATTTATTGATCTTTTTTTATACATTATTTGATTTCTTTTTTTTTTTAGCTGTATTCGCATATGGTAGGGTTAGCAGAGGGAACTTGGGAAGTCTAGTGTTAAAACACTACGTTCCATTCTCTACTTTCTGCCGAATTTGAGATATTGTGTATTAAATGGCGGAATACCACGCCTTGCCGTGTTACCAGAACGAAGAAATGGAAAATATTAATATTTAATTTGCAAATATTTCATTTCCTCGAGTGGGGATCGCCGACGTATAACTTGTCGCCTTTGCAGTCACGCGCAATTTTTTTTTTCATTTGTAAGTGTTGTAATAACCATTCTCCTAAATGGTAGTAGAACATAAAACTGTTATATTTCTTCATCAGTACATGTAACATATACAGTAAATTTAAAAAGCAGTTGAGTTTAGTGTACTATAGATATCCTAATATACAATTATGCTCTGTATAAGCACAACGTACAAACTAATATAATATATAATTTATAGATATACAGATACAGCTTCGAAGGTCAGTATGCAGCTGTCGACGTATACTCCAGCGAAGTTATCAACATAGCTCCTGCTGAAATAGCACCACAAAATGCATTGTTACAAAACTTCAAGTGGGCACCTTCGGGAAATGCGTTCACTTTTGTGTACCAGAACAATATTTATTATCAATCGAATATGACAAGCTCACCTAGACAAGTTACAAATAATGGACGAAGTAATGTTATTTATAATGGCGTTCCTGATTGGGTGTATGAAGGTATATATGATTATCTTATTCTTTTTATATTTTGCAACGTATGTATTATTATGCAGTGACACAATATGTGACTGCATATGTGGTTGTTGTGGGTTCAAACCCCATTTGGAGTAGGTAATTATTGAATATTTCGTTTTCCTCGTCCTAGTAATAAGATGTAAGAGCAGCTTTTAGTTGTATCAAAAAAAAACTTTTGAAACATTTAAAAAAAACTGTTGAAAACCTAAATATATTCTCTGTCTTCCTTCTCATTCATACATTATTTATCTTTATTATTTAACACCACGATTGAATTAGCTATTTTTACTTTTTTACAGAAACCAATATTTCAATTAATTAATATCGATTAAGAGGAAAAATTTTAATTATTTTCAGAGGAGGTATTCGGGGAGCGCAACGCTATTTGGTTTTCTAGCAACGGTGATAAAATAGCTTATGCCACATTCGACGATACTGATGTACGCATAATGAAAATTCCGCACTACGGCGTACCTGGCTCCGTAGACCACCAATATACCGTACATAGAGAGATTCACTACCCTAAGGTATGTAATATAATAGAGAACACATCAGTGTCCCTCTCCACAGATCCTATTTCGATCTAAATTATTATTCAATATAATATTAATTAATTAATTAATTATATACAATTACATAATGTTATATTAATTGTTTCGTAAATGACGACAATAAAGGTAAACGCGGTGTGAATAGTATTTTATTGGTGTTGTATTTGGGTTGGGTGTTCGTTACCCGTTGTCATTGATTGACAGAAGCCCGTTAAGGGAAATCAATAGTTTTAATTTTTCCAGCTTCAAGCTGTATCCTGCATAGGCATGAACCTACTGTAAGACCCTTTTTTGTCTATTTTCCGCCGAATTCTGACGATACTGGATGCTGAGTGGAACTAAGCGCCGCACTTAGCCATATTACCAGACTGAGAAAATGAAAATATTAAATACTTAATTCCCTCAAGGGAATCTTCATCTTCTTAGTGACACGCGTGCGCCACCGAGCCACGACTGCCGTGATAATAATATTATTCTGTAATAAAATATTTAATATACCCACTCAATAAAAACTAAACTAGTAATTGAGTATATACCATTTTATCTAGAATTAGTTACAGTATAACGTTAGATTACCTATTTCCGTAATGAAGCAAAAGTAACATCTTACACTAAAGATCACGCATACAGCACAATGCGAAAACGAACTTTCTATGTATGTTAATATGTGTGTGTTTGTGTGTACGTGTGTGCGTGTGTGCGTGTGCGTGTGCGTGCGTGCCTGTGTGTGTTTTAATTCAATTTCAATAATGACTTTCATTTCATTTTTAGTTTTTAATTGTATTAAATAATAAATTACTTGTTATTTGAAAAAAAAAAACAATTCTTTAAAACAATAATTCAGAATTATTATATATAAAACTTTATGTATTTTTCGATATCCAGAATCCTTTCATAAATCTCATCGAAATGAAATGTGCTCAAATTTCATGGTTCGGGAGTTGGGAGATTTAATCAAATGTCGTAGAGCGTATTCTATATTCATTGATTGACAGAAAATATAATGTTATGTTTCGACACAACATGTTTTCAAAATGTACTAAAAAGGCAATGTATTTTTTTTTAAATTTCCATTCATATATTAAATTATAATAATGTAAGAACTTTTATGAAAAATGTACACAATAATTATTTAATTTAAAGAAATATTCTTTGTATTGGACAACGGAAAATGGACAACGGTATGGCGTTAATTTCCGCCACTATTGCAACACAATAGAATAAGCACATGGTAGAATATGAAATTAAATCATAATATAATAATATTGATAAAGAGGCCTGTCGTGGCGCAGCGGCACAAGAGTGTGACTGTAACCGACAGGTTCTGGGTTCGATCCCCAGTCGAGGAAATGAAATATTTAATATTTTCAATTTAAATATTTAATGTTTCATTTCTTCGCTCTGGTAATAAGGCAAAGCGCGGCGTTGAGTTCCGCCACTCAACACGCAATGCCTCGAATTCGGCGGAAAGTGAGGAACGGAGTGCCTTTACACTAGGTTCCCGGTTCCCTATGCCTACCCTGCCTCGTGCGGGATACAGCGTGAAGCTAAACTAAACTTTTATAAAAAGTAATAAATTATTTCCTTATATTTTTCAGTCCGGAACAAGAAATCCTGTTGTGTCTGTCAGTATCTGGAATATCAACACTAACAACACCGTCACCTATACAGCGCCGGCAAATATTGTTGAGTAAGTTAATATTTCTCCAAATCTACTAATTTAATTACTATTTTAGTATAATATTTATAAGTTTTAATGTACCTAAGTATTGCTTCAATTGAAATGTGAAAGTAGCGCTTTAAATAGTTACACCTATTAAGTTTATCGATATTAATTATAAACTAAATTTATTTCAGGCCAATTCTAAAATATGTAGCATTTATAAGAGCTGACGCTATCGCTATTATGTGGACTAACCGTGTACAGAACTATTTACGAGTAGACCTCTGCGTTGATACATCACAGACTTGCAATCCGGTAATGTACTTTAATATTTAATTAGAATAATATTTGTCGTAAAATGTTTTACAAGACATAATTTTATATTCGACACGAAATGATCTATAATTATCAATATTATAAATATTGATAATGATAGATCATTTCGTGCCGAATTCCGCTTATTAGAAAATCACTGTATCTATATGGGTGAAATCTGTTCAAAATTATATTAGTAATAATCAACGAATAAAGAAAAATTGACACTCCTGCCAGCTTTAATCAAATATGACTTGTACTATTCGCGTAACAAATTAAAAAAAAAAAACTATTTGAAAATAGATTATACAACTATTTTATATTTTTTATTTAAAATAGTTTCTTTTATATCAATTGTATAATTACGAAACTAAAGTTTATTTTTTTAAAGAAAATCTGTTTTTTCTTTTTAACATCACACCGCATCCATCATCGTAGGTCAGGCAGAGAACCCGCAATTGCATGTTAAATCGTGAACTCAACAACGCGAAGAAATGAAAATTGATATTTTTCAATTACTCAAGTAGGGATCGAACCAACAACCTGTTGCGTTTACTTTACGCGAGCCCCTGCGACACGACTGGCTTAAAAATATATTTGAAATATTATTATTATTAAATTTGTATCTATACATAACTATGATTAGCAAAAATAACCTAATAATTTCAGATATTTGAGCACCCAGAAGCAAATGGATGGATCGACAATATACCACTAATATTTAATGAAGCGGGAACTTCGTTTATCACCATTTTACCTGATGTAAGATTCTTTTTCTTTATTAACATATAACGAAAAAAATAACTAGACTAGATATATGTATACCTAGTTGGTACAACAAGCAAGTATTTTGTATAAAATAAAAGAAAAAAAAATATGATGAAATCGCTAATTATTATGAATTATATTCAAGCTAATGTATGTAGATTTTTTGCTTTATAATGCAAAGCTACGATATATACCAGTCTGTACTTAATTTTTCACCAGAATTTAAAACGCTGTCTGCGCTATCTGCTTGCCTACAATAGCATCAAACGCACTGATTTAAAGATTATTTTTTATTTACTCTAGAGTGTAAATGGTGTACGCTATAAACAAATCGTACAAGTGTCCCAAGCCACGGGCATGTGGACGTCAGTACGTCGTACAAACACGCCACATACTGTTGCTGAAATATTAATGTGGACAGCTGATAATACTATGTAAGTTCATTTATTTATATTATCACATATTATTTTATGTTACGAATAAAAAGTGCCTGCCTACTTTTTAAACATACAAATAAGGAAGAAGAAAAAATTAAAATCTTTTTATACCTATACGAAACAGAAGCCTGAATCGAAGTCATTAAAATCAGTTTATCGGAATCGGTACCTGAAAAGGAGGAATTGGGAAGTATCAATTCGCAAGGTGGTTTATTAAAGCGCCATCAGAAAATAACCTTTTTTTACACATATTTGTAATGTTTCTGTTATAATAATATTTTTTTATAAAAATATTTTCAATATTAAATAAATAAACTTTTACGTTGAATATAAAAAAAATGTCTCTAGATTAAGTGAAAAGCAATGTAGTTACAGTAAAACTTATTCATTTAAAGCCAGTCCCGTGTTGCTTGTCCTAATATATCCCTTATCAATAATCAAAGGAATTAATACTACTGAAAACGTTAATTTAAGAAAACGACCATAAAAACCCATTGATCCAAAACCGACGATCTGTAACATTCCTTCTTCATATGGTCTACTTATAATTAAAAGTCACATAGTGACTTTAATATAATTATAGGTAATCTTAAAATGAAATGTGACCTATAAATATAAAGAATACAAAAAGTATTCAAAAAAATGTATGCGCCAGATGACTAGAATTTGAACCCGTTTGTAATGTATTTGGAAAAAATTGTATGAATTGAAAATACCCGTTACAAAATTAAACTTAACTAGATATGTTAATTCAACATTATGTACCTACCTACCATTATTATTCATACATATTTTAATATTTTAATTTGAAATTTTTAAATCCAATTATTCTAAATAAGCCTTAATGTAAATATATAGTTTTTAATTTTTATTATTTATCATTACAAGATGGTACAAAGCGAACAGTGAGAACGATACTGCAGAGCAACATATATATTCACTGTCAAGTAACAACGAACTCTCCTGCTTCACGTGTAACATTGTTCGACCTGACGGAGGTCGGTGCTTATACAACGAAGCCAAAATTAGCCCTGGATCAAAAATTGTAATCAACTGTGCTGGACCTGAAATTCCTCAGACATACATTTATAATACGGTAAGTGATTAAAACAAAACAAAAACGATTCAGTAAAGCCTAAAAAATAAGTATTGTTTATCTTGATGCATTTACCACCTATTGTAAGAGTAGCACAATCAGCTAAGTTCTCCTAAAATAATAGCAGGACTTTCATATTATTCTTAGTTGTATAATATTATAAATATTTTTACTTTAAATTTGTCTTATTTCTTTTAGAATGGTACATTCGAAAGAATTTGGGATGACAATGCAAAAATATTTGAGCTAGTAGCAAAACGCAATTTGCCAGTGGTCCAACGACGCACTGTCCCTCTTGGTATCGGCATGCCTGATGCTGATGTACTTTTAACAGTGCCGCACGATTATTTATCTAGATCGAATGTCCCACTTTTAGTTTACGTGTAAGTATTTTAAACTAATATAAATAAAATTAAAGAGCGGCGTTAAGCTCCGCAAATCAATTACACACTGTCTTAAAAAATTACTTGGAAAGTGGAAAACGGATTGTTTACAATTATCATAATGAAAAACAAAACACACTGCATATCGTTGGTGTGCGGCCTTTACAAATCGATAAATGTTGTTTTGTTACCAATATATTAAATAACATAGATAATGTGTCGGTGTGACATATTTTATTTTTTCTGTTGTTGAACTATATCTTGAATAATTAAAGAAATTTATCTGATTAGTCCGCAAATAAATGTAGAAAATACGAGTAGCTTCACATTATTCCTAATTTATTATTATAGAAAAATTAATAGAGAGGAAATTTAATATCAAATCACTCTGTTCTTTATTATCCATAGGACAAAGTATTGTGTTGTGTTAGATTAAATAAAAAATAATAAACTTACAGGTACGGAGGTCCAGATACAGCGCTAGTAACCAAGCAATGGAAGGTAGATTGGGGCACATCGCTGGTCAGCCGCTACGGTATTGCCATCGCAAGCATCGATGGCAGAGGCTCTGGCTTACGGGGTGTCAACCACGCCTTTACGTTGAATAGACAACTTGGCTCTGTAGAGATTGAAGATCAGATTACTGTTACGAGGTACGTTTTTTTTATAAAATTATACGAACTTACTTCAGCATCTCATATTTAATTGCAAGTTTAGTTTTATATGTCCTACATTTTAAATGTATAGATTATTTTTGTAAATATTAAATTAATTTTATAAAGTAATACACAATCTATAAAAAGCTTTAATGATACGACGTGCATATCATATTACTATGATTTTCTTATAATTATATACGTGTTTTTGTGTGTGCCTTGTTTGATGATTAGTTTGCTTAATATTTAAATTATACGAGTACTTACTATATTTAATAAAAGAGTCATTTAAATATTTCTTTACATTGAATAATTAAATAGGACCTCCTAATATAACTTATTTATTATAATTGTCCAGATATCTCCAACAAAACACGCACTGGGTGGACCGGAACCGCACCTGCATCTGGGGTTGGTCGTACGGAGGGTATGCGGCGTCGTTAGCGCTCGCGCGAGGCGGCGATGTGTTCAGATGCGGTATGGCCGTTGCGCCTGTTGTGGATTGGCGTTTTTACGGTATGTAATATTACAGTACATTCGACGAGTCATGGACGCTTTGAAGCTATGTAGCTGTGTATAAAATCTTAGCAGTATGTTTGTATAGATTTATAATTTAATTGAGATTTTTTCTCTATTTTGATTATTTTTTCCTAAGTCCTTTATAAATTCTCTACTGTTTACTTGAAATACTCTTAAAATGTGAAAATCGATAATGCTTTAACTTATACGTATTGAAAAAACAAATAACTTTTATATTTATTTTAATTTAAGTGTAAGAAAACAGAAAAAAAACCTGTAGTTTAACATAATTATATTTCCATTTGCTGTCGAAGCGAGAGACTTTGTAGGTTACTTAATTTATTTTTATTCTTTTTATTTTATTTCTTATTTTGTTTTTTATATTGTAGATTTTACAACTACATAATTTTCATATTTTTCTTTAAGACTCCATCTACACGGAAAGGTACATGGACGTTCCACAAAACAACACCCAGAGCTACACGAACTCTTCCCTTCTATCGGAACAAGTGGTAAGTAAAAATATGGACAATGAGGTCTCCTTATTTACTGCTAGATGGCGAATAAGTTTCGATTTTAACAAAATAGATGGCGTGACGTTGGCTTTAACGCTAATACTTTTTTTGGAGAAGCTCAGCGGCCCGCCGTTCGTCTTAGTTGATGCAGAATACATTAAAATATTTAATTTAAAAAATTGGCAATTACTTTTTATATAACATATAAAAAATCGTATGGAATAAAAAAAGAAATAAAATATAAGATAATTTCATAGTTTGCTGAAGTTTTCTGCATCAATTCAAAGGAAATTTTTTGTACAGGTGGACGCATTCAGAAGCAAAAGATACTTCCTCGTTCACGGCACAGAAGATGACAATGTACATTACCAACATTCAATGTTGCTGTCTAGATTACTTCAAAGGCAAGATGTATACTTTACTCAAATGGTTAGTATGTTTGTATATTGTAGCTACTGTAGATGCCACGGTTGTGGGTTTGACTTCCGTTCTGGGGAATGAAATTATTATTTTTTTTATTTTCAAGGCAAAGCGCGGCGATTGAGTTGTGCCACTAAATATGTACTACCTAAATAAGTTAACGGAAAGTGGGGAGCGAAAGTATGTTAATGAAAATAAGTGTAAAATCTAACTTCAAATGTACACTCTGCCTACGCGACTATGCGCATGTGTGCTATATGTTTTAAAGCGTAAAGCTGACTAAAATATACAAAAATTGCTTTGTTAAGCTTGTTTTATAAAAATTGTAAATTAATTCTGATGTTCCCCTTGAAATTCGTCAAAGGTCGAGAATAAAATATCATTACACTACAGTATTAACTAGTGTCATAATACTGGTAGATAAAAAAAATATTTTTGTGATAAAAGAATATCGCGACGTGATAAGATAAGGTCAACGTAGCATAGATGAACTATAAAGATAACATTTTCAACATTTTAGTCGATAGTTGTTCTATTAATAATAATAAACGTATATTATATTAAATATTGCATTTTGAAACATAAATATGAAACTTCAATTTTATTTTACTCTTTTATAGCTTCACGATGTATGATGGTATACATGTATACAGCATGTTATAGATTCTGTTCTTTTTTTTTTCAGAGTTACACTGACGAAGATCACAACCTAAACGGCGTATGGATGCATTTCTATCACGCTCTAGAGAAGTTCCTAATAGAAAACATGTTTTAATTAGTTAACAATAAATAAATATGAGAATAACACAATAAAATAAGTTTTGATCTATCATTAAACATCCCTGTAGCATGGTGTAAATATATTTAAAAATATATTATGTCTTAACCATAGTGTTGTAATTTAACAGATTATATATTTTAGCTCTTAAATTTTGCATATAATATTTGAATGATTATTACGCTATATAACGTATATATGTATATATCATAAAAAAGTTATTTCTAGAGACTGTCTTAAATTGTACTTAAATCGTTATTTATTAAGCTGTTGCCCAATTCACGCTTTTTATACTTTCTTTTTATTTCTGTATTTTGACGTTTATTGCTTATTCATTAATGTACCTTAGCACGACAGTGATACCCTGATACCTAAGTATTTGTCCAGTTGATTAAAGTCACCTTTGAAAAAGTTTACCAGAAATAATATATTGTTATCATTTAATTTTAAGCACTAAAATGTTAATAAACGTGTTTTTTAAATGCTTTTTTAATATCATGGAAATAAACTTATATCAAATGTCCAATTTCATACAAACTTAGTTAATAATTTCCATATTTGTTAAGCTCAATTGCTTTCGGACTGTAAATGTAAACTATAGAATTGGCAAACTATAATTGAAGTTGTATATTGAATAGAATGTTTAATATTGGTAAAACAGTCCTTGCTGGTACATAAATATTAAATATTGGTAATGTAAATATTTAATAATAAATATTTATTAAATGGTGAATATTTAATATTGGTAAAACAGTCCTTGCTGGTGGCTAGTGTTTTTACTTACGATGCTCAGCTTCACGCTGTATCCCGCACATGGCAGGGTAGGCACTTGGGAACATAGTGTTAAGACACTGCGTTTCACTTCCATCCGCCGAATTTGAGGCATTGCGTGTTGAGTGGTGGAACTCAACGCCGCGTTTTGCCTTGTACCAGAGTGAAAAAATTAAAACATTAAATATTAAAATTGAAAATATTAAAAAAAATATTTCTTCGAGTGGAGATCGAACCCATATCCTGACGGTTGTGCCGCTGAGTGATGACATGCCTCGTTTTACCTACAATGCAATCAATCTATATATTCGTAACTTGCTTTAACTTGCCCGCGGGGTCAAATGGAAATAATAATGATTTATCTGTGACATGTGGTAAATTTAAATGCCCAAGATAAATTTGCCAGGTATAGCAAGTTATTATAATTATTAAAGTATTGTAATTTTGCCTTCCTCGATAAGTCTATTATCCAATGCAAATATAACTTTTAACCCAACAAACTTTTTAGCTGCTTAATATTGATATTGTTATTTATTAAATACATTTTATTAAGGCCAAGAAACATTATAAACTATTAAATTCACTAAGAATTCTTTATATATAAAAAATAATATATATAAAATAAATACTGACATAGTAATGATTTAATGGCAATGAAAATCGGCGATTACGACGCAGGTGCGAGAGCCTAAAATATATAACATAAATTATGCGCCAAAGACACAATATTGACAATAATAATAAAAACATTTAATTCGTGTGTTTACTACTTGTCTACTTTTTTTCACAGTACCCTGCACGTGGCGGGGAAGGCAGTGAAAACTTGCGAGATTGGTGTTAAGGCACGCCGTTCGATTTTCAGCTATATGCCGGATTTGAGAAATTGTGTGTGTTGATTGACGGTAATCATCACCGTGCTTTATACCTTGTGAATAGGGCAAAGAAATGAAATCATTAAATATTCATTTAAAAATATTAAATATTTTATTTCCCAGAGTGGGAATCGAACCCACAACCTGTCGTCTTGTCCCTATGCACCATAACAAGCAGTAAATTATTTGGTTTCTTTTTATTCTGATATCGACACTATTTAAAAAATTCTAATAAATAATGTAACGTACTTTATTTATTACAATATTGCGATATTTAAAAGTCTACAACAAAATTTAAGTTAGAAATTGATTAATATGTTAGTGATATATTTATGAAAATCGTTCAAAGATTTCAATAAATTAAAATACGATTTTAATTTTTTTCTGAAAAAATCCATACCATTTTCCGCTGGATCTATATTTCCGCAATGAAACATAGCCACGCAGCAGAAACACATATTTTCCCCAACATTTAGGTCTCTGTTACAAATTTCATTAATATCCGTTAAATGTGTAAATCATACAAAAGGATTTTTAAATTGTGACGTTTATACTTCTAAGAAGAATTAATAAAATTCATACATAAATATTTTTTGCAAATGGTTATAGGCTAGTGTGTTAGCGTATACACAAATAGAGATAATTTCTTTTTACTTTCCGCTGTATCTCTTAACGACAAACTCCGTTGTGCGACTCAACGGCAGCAAAACTTATTTTCGTACCAGAGCAATATTATGAAAATAATTCATTCCTGCGATTGGCAATCGACTCTACTTTTACCTAGTCATTGGCATATTCATAATGATACCCAAAAAAATCATTACTGTATAAAATTATCTAAAAGTAGGTTATTACACAATAAACTTTACAGCATTACATTAATTCGATAAGATATCGGCATTCCTTGACGGACGATATATCGCAAATCAAGGTAAAAGGGCTAGGCCTAAAGGTCAAAGTCGTACCGTTGTTTGCGTCTCGCCCTCTTAAGCTAAAAGCTCCCTACAGTCCATTAGCGAGACTGACTTCTTTTATTTGGGATTCATTACCGTAACTAGATGCTTCCCCTTTACTTTATATTTTTATTGTGATTTGTTCGCAAGTAAATTGATGAAATTATTTTAGAAATAGAGTACTAAAATGAAAGAAGAATTTATTTTGTGGGGAATACAAGTATATTTTATGTACGAGTATATTTGAAAATAATAATACAAAATTCTTCTTTGTTTCGTGCTTCGTTGCTAAGTATTAAACTAAGGTCTTAGGTTTGTCGTCCAAGTAGGATAGTTGGCTCGGTTTTGATTACACTATATTAGGGTAGGGTAATAATTTAAGGGCACTTCTTACATACATAAGAGCTACAAAAATACCATGCAAAGACGCACAGATTTTATTCTGAAGCAAAAATGAAAGAAACAAATTATAAAATCTGCCACAAGCTAACTAATTGTTGTGTGACAATAAGAATTAACACTGGATAAAATATCTACAGCCTATTATTTATTTTATCTTTAATTTGTGTTTTTTTGTTTGATCCCAGAGAGTATATAACTTAAAAAGGTTATTTTAACTTTGAATATTAAAGTTTTGAGTTTAGAATCGAAGACTATTAATAATATTTTAAGAATATTATAAAAGAAAAAAATAAAAAGAGAGATTAGAAAAATGATAATAAAACTTGAAAAAACAAATTAAATATAAATAATTCAGTTGATGATTGTTAAATAGATGTTTTAATAATAAAAAAATACTCAATTGAAGTCAGATTAGTTTCTATAAAAGATGTTATGTTTAAAGTTGCATATGATAATATTTATTACAATGTTTTTATGCCAATATTCTCTTATGTATATTAAGTTCTCAATTATTGCCAAATTTCATATAAATTGGCAATTTTCACATAAAATGCTTCATAAACGATACAGATATGCGTGTATATTTGCGTTGATTTCAATCTTGATTTTTTTGTGCATTAAAGAACCGTAGAAAAATAAATGGTCTTGACAGACGGACAACAAAGTGATCCGTAGCATAGAAATAAACAACAAAATGAAAATTTACTTACTATACTTTACTATACATTACTAATAATTATATTATAGTAAAGACAAGCTGCATTACATGAGTTACTCCATCAAAATGTCTTAGGCCTAATTAATACCATTTTTTTTTTCATAAAAGTATGTCATATTTAGATAGAATTTTTTAACGAATGGCACATTGAAATCTGTTCGATGTAAACCCTTCCAATGGGGCAGTAATAAGTTGTTTAAAATGCAAATGAATCCCAGTAAAATTACCCATTCTCCTCGGCCAGCTCGTAAATTTTCGTCAGAAGTTTTATTGTAAATTGCTTTGTAATTAGAAACGTTCATCTTAAACATTTTCCTTAGCAATATTTATATTACGAGGCTATTAAATTCTTAATTATACTTAATTTTAATTACAACTAAGTGATATTTGTTTTTTTCTGTTAAATATTTACTAAACAAATTTTAATATTTATTATTTTTAAAATTTTATATTTTGAGGGAATCTTACATTAAATCATGATATATAACATACTTTTGATCTTCGCATATACCAATAATGAAGCATATATTGTTTTTAAAAGAAATGCATATGTTTAGTACAAAGAGACAAAAAAAATCAAGCTCTGTTTTAGTATGATATATAAGACATCCGCCACACGTATGAACACTTATAAATTATAGCTGTAGAAAGCCAACTTACTTTTATTTAGTTCCATTTAGAATTTTCAGGAAATAAGAAACTAAATGGCACTATTAATGCTTATGTAGTCTACGAAAATGTTAGCCAATTCTGCGTAGCCGCCCGCTGTTATGTATTCACATAAATCCTCCCATATTGACACTCCACACCCTTACATGAATACCCTCGTATCTTTCGTTATACGATGTCCAAATTTAAATGTAATCAGAATAACGCAGAATAAACTATGTACTATATTATTCAAGTTAATATTTAATATTATTAGCCACATCATGTTTTTAAATACGTGTATTGGATAGAGTAAGTGAAAACATATTTATACACACAGACATCCATTCAAAACAATACTTGGAATGGTAAAGTTTTTGATGGTTGTTAAGGATTTATAACAGCTGTGTTCCTGCACCTGCACTAGGTTCCCAGGTTCCCTCTGCCTAACCTGATATATGCGAGATACAGCGCGAAGATAAAGGAAAAGATTTATATCTAAATATGTTTTTTATTAAAAAAACATTTTTAAAAATAAATCTTTAATCAAACGGTTAGTTGTACTGAGAAGAGAACGAGGAAGAATTTGTAACGCGCAAGAAAATATTTAATAATAATTATCTGTTACAAACATGAGCAATTTGAGCTTACAAGATGGGCAATTTAAGCTTTCAAGATTTCACATACGCTGATGTGTGACTGTAACCGACAGGGTGTGGGCTCGATACCCACTAGAGGAAATGAAATATCAAATATTTTCTATTTAAATATTGAATATTTTCATTGTTTCGCTCTGGTCTCAAGGCAAAACGCGGCGTTGAGTTCCGCCACTCAACAAGGAATGCTTCAAATTCGGCGAAAAGTGGGAAACGGATGTGGAACGGAGTGTCTTACCACTAGCTTCCCAAGTTCCCTCTGCCTATAGTGGTATACAACCGTGGTGATGATAGAGATAGAGTCATACACAAAAACAGCACCTAACAAGATAAATTAAATAAAAGCGAAAAAGTTAATTATATATATTTATTAAGAAAAATATTCCAGAGTAGTCTCAGTTCTAGCAATATATACACCTAAAAATACTACAGAATTTAATATTGAGATTCCATGGGCGGTCCGGGTTACTTTTTGGGGTGAAATAATGAGTGATACTGATTTATGAGAGTTTTTATACTTCATAGCCGATATTATTTACATTTGTATAGGTTATTTCAGCGCTTGAATCGAAAAATATTATCTGGATCAAGTATTTCGTAAAGAGCTTTCTCTCGATCCTTATTCTTATATCAACAAGTTGTGTACAGCATTCATTACAACGATCCTAATCTATTACTTTCACCCTACTTACCCATAATAATGGAGGTCTAGTGTACACAGCGTTTTATTAACCACTTTTCTTATATATTTATATTTTATAACTAGCTATTGGCTATGAGTTAGTGTATTTTATTAAACCTTTTTTTTCATATTTTTATTTTTCATAAAATATGTAGAAAATTAAATTCATGAGTCTAAGAAAGCGTTACGTATAACCATAACTAGGGTAGGCTTGAAAACACATTCAAAATTATTGATCCCATTTCGAATAATTAAACACATATACTTAAAAATTTGTATGGACCTATTAGAGGATATCAGTTCATTTAATAATATATTTTTTGATTCATATAAATATGAAATGAAAATATCTCCAAATCCCGAGTCAACCGATCTACAATGAAATGTTATTCCACGACGATCTAAAAAAGTATAATTATTAATAATCTGTAAGTATATTAACTTCATTGAAATCTTTAATTTTCTGTAGGTATCAAAAATATTTAAAGTTACTAAAATATAAAAAATATTTACAGTTAGTATCAATGTTGTCAACGTTATAATGGAAAGCATAGTCGCCTAGGGAGGCAGTCTACATTAGAGGTATATGTAGGTGCTCTACCTACCATATTTCCGTACAAAGGAATGCCAATGCAATTTGTCGTATCATCGATAACGTTTGAGCTTGGCAGGTTGGTACTACGTGAATATTAATTTTAAGTACCCATAAAGAATTTTGTCGGTGTATATTAAATTTAATATATACATGATAAGGGAATATAAAATTAAGAATTCAACGACATATTAATTTTAAAATGCTTTTAATCTTTCCTTGTCAAGTATATTTTTTCTTCTTAGTATTCTGCACATGACAGGGTAGGCAGAGGGTATTTGGGAACCTAGTGTTTTAAACATTCGTCGTCATTTCGTTCCCCTTTTTTCGCTGAATTCGAGCCATTTTGTTCTGAATGGTGGAAGTCAACGCCGCGCTTTGCCTCGTTACGAGAGCGAAGATAATATTTGCCTTGAAAATATTAAATATTTCATGGCTCTAGTGGGGATCAAATCCAATTCTGTCTAGTTTACAGACACATGCCTGTGCCACTACGCCACGACTGAACTTATATTATTCTGTTAATCTGTTTATCGAAATAAAATCATTTAGTGGAAAGGAAAGTCATAGTTTAAATTCAGTACATTCTGCACTAGCTGTCTGTAAAAAAGAGGACTGAGAATTTGATTCATACTCGAGAGAATTATTTGTTTTCATTCTGTCGCTCCACAATGGGGTTTGGAATGTCCCAATATAATATTTTCTCTGCCAATTCTGTTATGGGGAAAATACCGTGAAGCTGCTATATTCTTTTGATAAGTGCTTTAGTCGTTTTCGGTTATTTATCTTTCGGTGTATAAATTGCTAAGTGTCTGCTTTTGTACCTTAAGTGCATACGTATATTATACATCAATTGAAAACGTTGTATATTAAACATGAAATGTAGTTGGTTATATCAGATCGATTTACGAGATATAAGTTTTTACAGTTCACAAATGTTTTCACAGTAAATTTGTGATAATATATTACTTGTTCGATTATTACTCAAAGTACATTGATAGACATGATATCAAAACAACAAGTAAAAACAAGCTGATCACTCCTAGTTTTTGTCTTCAAAAAAGTTAGTTGGTCTTTATGGGCTATATCTTTATGTATCTATAAAAAAAATTCATGATTGAAAACAAGACAATATTTCCCACTTCAAAAATTTAAAGTGAAAGTTAAAAATATATCGTTGGGCAAAGCATATTATTCAATTCAAGATTATTTCATGATAACTCACTCAGGAAGCTAATTATGTTATATATTTACGAGTACTTTAATTTATATTTTGAAAAGAAGAACTGTTGAGTTTCTTGCCGGTCTTCTCAGCAGACCCTTTCAAGTCGGTGACCACCTTTGAAGTCGGTGGTAGCTTCCTGTAGGACTGAGACTACAGACATTTCTATATAATTTGACGATTCCAAAATGCTTGTAATGATATATTTGGATAAAGAATATTTGGATTTGGATTTTGTATATCAAGGTTTTCTCGACTATCCAACATAATATTCGCTCTTAAATTCGTACTCTACGACTAGTAGTGGTTAGTTCGTAATTATTGAAAATGTCAAAGCCGTTCGTAAACTTTTCAACTTTACTAGGCACTTGGACACAACATGCTTAGAAAGCAGCTGGTGTGACTCTAATTAAGGCTTCACACAAATATACTCGATATTTACTCTAGCTATACCGTGTATAGTGACGTAGTTGATATTCCTACCTTAGATATTTTACACGTCTCTTCTATTTTACAATTTTCATTAAAGCTTTCGAAGAATTTCAAGAGTCGTATCATTTTGATTTAACAAAGCGCTACACGCTTAACAAATACACAATACCAAGTACAAAGCTCCACATTGAATTCAATTAAACACTTGTGTAAAGAGGTGAACATGGCAATATCGAATTCCAATGAAACAAGTCAAAGCGATAAAGAGCCTAATGAGCCAAATTCCAGCCTTTGGTGCCAGTAATAAAAATGAAACGTTGATTAAAATTGATGTAACTTGGAGCTTAGAGCTTACTTTTAGTAAATAAGCTTAAATCATTTTAAATTTTGTCTTTACAGTATGCTTAGTAATAATAAATTGCGATCAATTTCTATTCAATATGTGAATAAAGTATTAATAATTTTCATGTTAATTTAGACGCCCAAAATTTTCATTTACGATCTTTATAAATGAAAATGAATTCTGAATCATTTACATTTTTCTACTCGTAAGACATTTTGCGGAGTTGCGTTTCACCGCTTCACTTAATTTCCCGCTGTACCCCGCACGGGAGGCAGAGTGAACCTGGGAAACTAGTGTTAAAACACTCCGTTCCACTCCGCCGAAATTGAGACATTCCGTGTTGGCAGAGCTCATTTATGAAAATATTAAATATTTCATTTCCGCGTGTGGGTATTTAATCCACTACTTATCTGTCTATAGTCACACGCTTGTGCCCGTGCACTACGGCAGGTTTCACCGCTTCAATACGCAATATCTTAAATGCGGGTGGAAACCGAACATCAAAGAGCCTTAATAAGTAGATCCCCCCAATAGGATATGCAGTATAGACTATATTAAACATTTGCCATTAACGATCAAAAAATATTTACACATCAATACTTAAATAACATGCCAATATTTGATTAATAATTGTAACTATATTTTCTTTGTTAATGATAAACAGACCAAAGGGGACGTATATTGTGTCTTTTCAAAAAGTTTATTTGTCTTTTATAGTAAGGTATATACTATGCAAATATAAAATAAAAAGCTAAAAACAACATAGTACAGGTTGTTTTTAATTGTTTTCCCAAAATTTCTGCGTAAAACATTGTTTTTAAATAACTTTTAGCACTTGAAAATACAAAAGCTAGCAGTTATAATGAAAAAAGTAATTCACAACTTACTTTATTTCGTATTCAGATTTTGAGTGCTTTGAAGAGCAGAGACTGTTTATGAATAGCAAACAATTTCCTGGCACTGGTACTACGTGCTCTCATCATCAGTCAAATATGCATTCCATACGAAATATATGGAAAGTTGAAAACAAAATTAAAATATTTATGTATATAGAAAGGCCTTAATTTTATTATTTATTGTGTCTGTGATAAAGGTTTTTAATAATGAAATAAATATACATTTACAATAATGAAATAAATTTACTGAATGATAATACCGGTATAATGATTATTCTTTGTAAAATCATAAAGGAAGCATAGCTTTGTAATAATTCTTTCATTTCTCACTCACTCACTCAGCTTCACGCTGTATCCCGCACATGGCAGGGTAGGTAGAGGTAACTTGGGAACCTAGTGTTAAGACACTCCGTTCCACCTCCGTTCCCCACTTTCCGCCGAATTTAAGGCATGGCTACGTGTTGAGTGGCGGAACTAAACGCCGCGTTCGCCCTGTACCAGAGCGAAGAAAAGAAAATGTTAAATATTTTATTTCCATGAGTGGGGATCGAACCTAGAACCTGTCGGTTACAGTCACACGCTTGTGTCGCTGCGCCACGACAGGCGTCTTTCATTTCTAGTATGTTAAAAACATCGTAAAAATACTACTTATAGCTATGATACCAGAACAAAAAACCAGCAATTGGATTTTTTTGTCTTTCTGTTTGTTAGAGCTAATCTCCGAAATAGCTGAGCTGATATTTATGGAATCAACTTTAAAATATAGAGGGACCGTGGAGCAACATATTTCTTATTTTTATTTTGTCATATTGGCGGAATTAAAAAAAAAATCTACGTAACCTACCGTTTACTTAGATACATTTGAAATAACTTAACATTTTTCTATTATAATGTAAGATATTATTCTCCTAATTATAACTTATCTATTTCTATCAATCTCTCTATTCTTTTATTTTTTTTATAAATGAAATTGATGGGTCTGGCTGAGATTTTAAAATGACCGTTAGTTTTCATGTGCTATCTATGAGGTATTTACCCTTTACTAAAACGTAAAAAAACTAAGAATTTTAAAATTTATTTTCCGTCTGTGTTTCTATTTCTCCTATATGTAAAATAACTAAATAATTTCTTTAAAACACTATTGCCAAATTATTGCAATAGTGATGTAATAAGTGTAAAGCAATACTACTACTACTTAACTGTAAAATAAAAAAAGTCTCTTCTCTCTTAGCTTCAAGCTGTATCCCGCACGAGGCAGGGTAGGCAGAAGGAACCCACTCCATTCCGCTTCCGTTCCCCACTTTCCGCCGAATTTGAGGCATTGCGTGTTAAGTGGCGGAACTCAACGCCGCGTTTTGCCTTATTACCAAAGCGAAGAAATGAAACATTAAATATTTAAATAGATAATATTAAATATTTCATTTTTTCGACTGGGGATCGAACCCAGAACCTGTCGGTTACAGTCACACGCTTGTGCCGCTGCGCCACAGGCCCAGGCCTCAATAAAAAATGTCCTTTTTCTCTAAATACACCGAAATAATATTTAATAATGAATATTTGTTTAGCTCAAGCAAGAGAAGCCGCACGGAGACTGCTTGTTAGTAAATGTTAGTATTGTTAGTATTGTTATTATTGTATGTTAGTATTGTTATAAGTAGTGTTAACTCTTTTGGATTATTAATTTAGAAAACCTATAAACATTTTAACCCACGCCTCTTGAAATTGTTCTAGGAGAGATCGGGCTAAAATCCCGCTTCGTCTACGTTAAATTTTGGACTAAATAGGTCATATATAAATTTAAAAATTTATAGGATGCATGCGTATATAAGTTTAAAACATCAACGATAAAACATCTAAGCATTAAATAAAATTGAGGCCTGGCCTGCCCGCAGCGGCACAAGCATGTGACTGTAACCGACAGATTTTGGGTTTGATCCCCACTCGACGAGTTGAAATATTTAATATTTCCAATTTAATTATTTTATGTTTTTATTTCTTGTTGTGCCTCTGGTACAAGGCAAAACGCGGCGTTAAGTTCCGCCACTCAACACGCAATGCCTCAAATTCTGCGGAAAGTGGGAAACGGAAGTGGAACGGAAGTGTCTTAACACTAGATTCCCAAGTTCCCTCTGCCTACCCTGCCATGTGCGGAATACAGCGTGAAGCTGAGTATTAAATAAAATTCTAATTAAAAACTAAAGAATATTATTTCCAAAAAACTGAACATATAAATATTCATACTTTTATACACATGTCTGTATGTTGGCAGAATATTACAAATATAGTAGCATTAGTAACTAAATGCGGTTTTTAAGGTAATTTTATTTGTTTTTGTTTGAAATTTACCTCACAATCTGGTGAATTCTTAAATCTTCATTCGCAGACTAAAAGCCCCTAAATTAAGTACCCATTTCTAATTATTTATTAAAGTTACTATGTGTTTTATTGATATTAGAGACGTCTACATATAAAAACAATATATTTTATAAAATGAAATAATAAAAATGAATAAAAAATACAAATTTAGAATTCAAGTAAAACAGCCATGCCAATAGGCCATGAGGCACAATGAGGGTTGTATATTACAGTATATTTTATTTTATTATGCATATTTATCTTCTTTATGTGTATAATATATATCTACAGCCATAACTTCGCAGGTAATGATTTTAGACTAACAATGTTTTCATCCCTTTGCTCTAGATCGATAATGATGATTTATGGCTAGATTTTCTCTATCTATCGGGAAAAAGTATGAAAAAAGAAAGATGAGCAAAAGCTCAAATGACTAGGTCGTAACTTTAAAGAAATTCGTCGAAGAAATTACAACGTTATTGATAGCTTTGATATAAAGTTTTGATAGCACATTGTGCTTATGAATAAGATTTAAAAGGCATCTTAAATAATAAGGATCGCTGAACAAAGGTATTCAATATTGAAAATAGAAATTTTATTAACTTCGTCGTCTGAGGCAATCTCGTGGATTATGTTTATGACAACGTAAACTGACATTCTTCAATATTAAGTGTTTCAGAATATGCTCTCTTATATTTTTGGGGATGACAACGCTTTGATATTTATATTTTATATGATAAATAAGCGTCTGATTGACTCAATAAATAAATTTGAAAGCATAATCGCCTGGATTCTAATCGAAATCGAGAAAATACTATAATCGAATTTTACACTGGTATGGTCATTAAAAATATTAACATAATACATGAACTGTTCTACAGTCAAAAAGAATACATAATTTTATTAGTATGCGCTTTAAGAAATAAATCATTCGCCCGCTGCTTGTTTCGGTCACCAACCCCCAGTTTGCTATAATCGAAAAATATAATTAAATTATAAATGATGAGAACGTATGGCTTAGGAGTTAGAACGCTACCACGGTATCCAATAGGCGCGGAGTCAGATCCCGCTACGTAAAAGTTTTTATAATCTTTCTAAATAATAAATCTTTATATATAAAAAAGAAAGTTTGACTGTATGTCATCGATGAAATCAAAAACTACAGGCCAGATTATTTTGAAAATTGGTACATATATGTATTTATTCATGGAGAAGGTTTGTATAATATGCTCATTAACGTCTCTCGCCACCAGGGGGCGCTGCAGAGTAGCAACTTTTGCCCCGTTTAATTGATTGTCATAAAAATAGGTATAACCATGTATTTATTCACACAGGAAACAAATACGACATGTTTATAAAACAGACAGATGTTCGGTGGTGGTCATTTTATTGTATGGTGATTTTCGACAAACATTGCACATTATACCACGTTCAACTACCGCTGATGACTTAATGCATGTCTTAAATCATCAGTGTTATGGCACCATTTACAGAAATTAACTTTGAAAACTAAAATGCGTGTACAACTACAACGGGACGCACCGGCTGACAATTTTGCAAAAAAAAAATGGATATTAGAAATGAGTGAATGGAAATTGATGAATCTCCACAATGTATCAGCCTGTCAGCAAACTTCCGTAAGATCACAGAACGCATCAACGAATTAGAGCAAGAAGTTTTCCCAAACATTGCACCAAACTATAAAAACCATTAGTGGCCCAGTACGCGCGCTATATTAGCAGCCAAAAAGTACGATGTCAATACCATCAAATTCACCATCCAGTTTGGAATATCCAGTGAAACGACAATATATAATAGTCCATCGATACTGTGGAGAATCAAGACGAGGTATTGTTTAACTATCCAACTGAATTCTTGAATTTGTTTGATTTGCAAGGCATGCCACCGCACGTTCTTACATTGAAAATTGGCGTACCCATCATTCTTCTTCGAAATATAAATCCACCACGACTTTACAACGGAACCAGACTCTCAGTCAAGAATATTCTTAAGGTAACAATTTTGACTGGAAAATTTAAAGGTGATGACGAACTGTTGCCACGTATCCCAATGATCCCGACAACTATGCCATTCGAATTCAAATATTTACAGTTTCCGGTGCGACTAGCTTTCGCAATGATTATAACCAAGCAAAAGGACAATCGTTACAAGTGTGTGGATTAAATTTGGAGAATCCATGTATTTTACATAGACAACTCTTTGTGGCTTGCTTACGTGTCGGAAACCTTCCTGATGTACTGATTTTTCTTAAATTTTTTAGTCGCTGGCGTAGCACCGCGCGCCTTGTGCAGCTAGTAAATAATAAATCCTAATATAGCCTAGACAATATTGTATCGTATATTTAAAAAAGTCAACCGCAAGGACGATATATTTTTATATACTTAATGGCCCAAGAGCTAGACCAAGCCAGCATTCGGCGCCTGCCCTATAATAATCCCGCAGATTACGATAATTATTCTTTTAATCTATATATATTGTTATATTAATGTTTTTTGATTGTACATAGAAATAACATAAGATTTATAGTCGGGTGCTTTTATTATTTTTTTTTTCAGCTTCACGCTGTATCCCGCACTAGGCAGGGTAGGCAGAGGGAACGAAAGTGAAACCTAGTGTTATGACACTCCGTTCCACTTCCGTTCCCCACTTTCCGCCGAATTTGAGGCATTGCGTGTTGAGTGGCGCAACTCAACGCCGCGCTTTGCCTTATTACCAGAGCGAGGAAATGAAACATTAAATATTTAAATTGAAAATATTAAATATTTCATTTCCTCGACTGGGGATCGAACCCAGAACCTGTCGGTTACAGTCACACTCTTGTGCCGCTGCGCCACAACAGGCCTCAAGCTACGGTGCTTTTATCGTTGTGGAAAACGAATATATTTAAAAAATAATTTAATATGTTTGAGCGCGGCGTTAAGTTCCGCCTCTCAATACGCAATGCCTTAAATTCGGCGGAAAGTGGCTTTCTCAGTTACAGATATAGTAAAATGGTTAAATCTTCTTCATAATTCATGCAAAGAAATTTAATCGTATTTGGATATGTAAAAAAACAACATATATACAATTTTCTTTCTACAATACAAATCACGTCAAAAATAATATATACACGTATCAATACATCAAACAAATTATAAAAGAGTACAAAAAACATGAAAAAGTAATTAATTTTATTGGTGCTGTGAAAGGCTATAGGATATTCCTTCATTAAGAAAAAGCTTAGTGCTGCAGAATGCAATTAGTGGGTTGTTTTACGTTTACCCAGAGGTCTGCATCAGCTTGATTAGTTGCAATGCACGTACAAATGGCTTGTGCCGTAATTAATTATATAAGTAATGTAGAAAACTAAAGAAATTGCGTATTTCTTTAAGCAAATATCACAGATTTTTTTATTATAAACGTAGTATTTAATCAATAATTTATTTTATTCATAGTTACTAAATTCTGTTTACTTACAGAAGCAGAATTTTGTGTTAAAATACTCCTTACTCCATTTTTTTCTTTCTGAACTTAAACTTTCTGAATTCATAATGGGTGGCGCAACTCAACGCCGCACTTTATATAACAAGAATGGAGAATGGGAAATAATTTGTGTCGTGATCGAACTCACAAGCTTAGAGTATAACTTACTTAGAGTATGTCTGTACTACGAGGATATCTTATATCGAGTTCAAACAAAATATGAATTATATACGCATGTTCATAGACAAACAAGCTCATTAATATACGGCATAGCGTTATATCTTTGATAACAATGTAACAACCAAACCAATCAACCATAAATACCTCTACGAAAACCAAACATAAAGGTTATATACTGTGGTATCAAATCAACAATAAAATCTGTATTCGCTTTATCACTATTGTAATAATATTATAATATTTTAGAAAACTATTGAAAGTGACTGTCTGTTTGTAAAAAATATGCGATAAATACGATAAGTGGGAGAAACTAACCAAAGCAGTGGAACCCAAAGTAGTGATTTATAATTTTTTGTCTTTTTATTAGTTGCTGCGTTGGTGCATTCTAATCTCAGAAATCGTTGACTTATTCTAACACGATTTTCTACTTTAGTAAAGTTTCCTTGACCTTAGTGTTTGTTTTATTTCAATCACTCTATAATTTAAAAGGTTATAAATCAAGTTCAAATTTATGATGGCTATAAAAAATAATGGATAAATTTACTTTTCCTCGCAAATGAAGTTGTGGCAACAGCTAGTATAGAATATAAGCTATACATGAAAGACCTTGCGAAAGTTATTGTTAAATACAATCCAAACTCCTATCATAATATTCACCACGCCTTGTTATCGCGTGGTCGTTACGCCGAAATAGATACACAAATGAACCAAAGTGATATCTGTCTTGTTACTTTTTTTGTATGACTATTTAATTAGTATTGTTATTTCATTTACAAATTGAGGTGGGGCAAAAATATGTAAGTCATTTTGGCTACGATAGTGATGAAGCTATAATTTTACTTTCGCGATTTTGTTAACTTTATTATTGTTGATTTTTTTATAAATATAAATATAAGATACAAAATACTGAATTTAATTTGAAAATCGTATAAAACCTGCTACGTTCAAATTTTTATACGCTTTTAAATAAAATTTAATGTTAATACGAATTTAAAAATGGTTTTTTTAATGTTATCTAAAGTGAAAATACCATTATAATAACACCTAAACAGATAGAAAAGTAATAGGTATATGATATAGATAATTTATAAGATTATTCTATACGTTACTTCTCTGTCATTTAAATTTACATATGCCAAAACACAACATTTTGGCCCAATGGTGTCTCCTTTCTCTTATCTTTTTTTTTATTTTGCTATCATTCATGTTTTTTTACTCTTTGCCTTATCTTATATTTTTATATATACCTGGTAGAGTTATCTTATTATTTATGACATACACAAGTGTATGTAGAGCAAAGTTAAGTTTCACCATTCCAAACGCAATGTGTCAAATTTAGGCGGAGAGAGATGCTTATACCAAGCAGTGCTTATATATATATATATATATATATATATATATATATATATATATATATATATATATATATATATATATATATATATATATATATATATATATATATAATATATATATATATATATATATATATATATATATATATATATATATATATATATATATATATATATATATATATATATATATATATATATATATATATATATATATATATATATATATATATATATATATATATATATATATATATATATATACCGGATCACATCAACGATACGAACAATTGGAACGCAATCTCGAAATATAATTTCGTTATAACAATGGCCTATATTTGATGCCTCTTTATTATAAGCCTCATTTACAGGAAGGCCGTAAACAAGCGAGGGTACTAAACAAGATATGAATAATTCAAACCGCGCTGTCGCTTCGGGCCGCTAATTCATTTAACACTGACGTGATGAACCAGAATGTGATATTTTTTATGAAATTTAAAATATTATAGAAATAGATTATATAAATAAATAAGCATTCAGCATTGAGTATCAAAAATATTTCTGCATTTGAAATTATATTTTAAAAAACTTTCTCTTTCAAATTAAAACCATTAAGAAAACAAGCAAAAGTCACACAGGTTTTTATATTTACAGAATCAGTATCGAGCCAGTATAGAAATTGCGGCTTCCACAGTATTTATTTTAATAGATCAAAAATAAGAATTTTGTAATATATATTCATATAGTTTCAATGTATTTGTATAAAAATAATGATATATAAACTCATTAAAAGCCCGTAATGCTTACCTTTTTAATAGAAAATTTGCTTTTAGCTCAATTGAAAAATTTATAAAGCTCTTAATTTAGTCTAATTAGTTTAGTTTCTATTTAGCCTAGTTTGGGGCCTGTTATAGTGCACTGTAACAAGTGTGCGGCAAACACGTCATGTTGTGTGAAAATTAAATGTTTAATATTTTTATTTCTTCGCTCTGGTAAGAAGGCAAGCGGAGCGGAGTGTTTTAACATTAAGCTTTCTCTGTGATATAGAGTATTTTTACGTTAGCCTCTGTCTGCTATGCACCAATTGTAATACAGATAATCAAAAAATATTTCTTCATATAAATATGTGAAAATACAAAAAAACTATACATACATACACGTAAAAATAATGAAAATATTGATCACTGCTCCACTCACGTGTTAAGCTTCGTATGTGCTTTTCATTAACGTCAGTCCCGTTGGTATGACGTATTGTGCTCCTCATGTCGGGGAAAATGGCGATAAGTGCAGCTGACGCGGTTGATGAGGTTGGTTTAATTTTGGCACCCAGTACTAATCGAAAATTTAAATTCAAAACGACGTAATTTTCAACAATTTTTATGTTCTATTTGGCACTAAGAGAAGAAAAAAATATGTTAACACGTAATAAAAAAATCTTGGACAAAACACATTGAAGGTTGATATAACGGAGAGATTCATTACTAATTCAAACGATACCTTTTTGTTCTTTTATAGAAATGAGAATTAATTATGTAAACTCTATTTATATTTTCTGGCTCTTTTATAATCACTCATTCATCAAATACAAAGCTTAGCGTAAGCCTCGCGAACTATAGTTACTGTAACAAATAAATTAATTGTTTAATTTTGACAATCCTAGCAATCGATGCTAACAAATGTGTAAAGCGCGTAGTAAAAGGCAGACCGTGCCACTAATCTCTGAAACTTCCGAACAACACTCATTAACCACACATACAGGTGTTACACGAGATAAACCTAGCAATAAATTGGGAGATGTAGGCGAAAGAGCACAAAGTTGCTGGTAGTTAGAAACTTTCTTACTTAGTATGTACGACGTTACATACGTACGGTCAGAATTAATAATGTACTATGTTTTCGAAGTTGGCCGTTATTATGATTACTCGTTAAAATATTTTACAAAGAATATGCGTTGTAATTTATATATACATATTTCTTACTATGGATTGATATGTTTACGTTACGTTGTAACGTTTTGTAATTGTTGCCATCAAGCAAGAAATATTTCTGAAATTACGAGCAAATGAATGAATTAGACTGAGCTCTTTGTTTTCTGTTATACTAATATTCAATGATATGCATGAAAATAAATAAAAATACCAAAAATATACGATAACATATTAGAGGACATATTTTTATCATTTTAAAAGTGTAGAATAATCCACACTTAGAAAAATATTTATTTAGAGAATGTTTAAAAAAATTATGTAGTGGAATTAGAAACCCGCTCTTGGAATTCGAGGTAAATTAGAATAAGAGACGCTTCTAGTATCTGTGCAGTAAAAAATCTGAAAATATATAAATTCAATAGAATTCTTTTATTGGCGACTTCTAAGTTGGGTATTTCTCGCTGCGACAATGTGCTAGAAGACACGAATGAATCTTAGTCGTGCCTTTCAGATTAAACGTGACGTTGTTGTTCGTATTGGAAATTGAAAAATGCTTGGAAAATATGAGGAAATTAGATATTCTATATCAATATTACTCACTTACTCTGCTAGACGCTGTATCCCGCACATGGCAGGGTATACAGAGGGAACTTGGGTCCTAATGTGTAAAACAAACCTTTCCGTTTCCCAATTTCCCCCGAATTTGAGGCACTGCGTGTTGAATGGCAGAACTCAACACTACGCTTTGCTTTGCTACCGGAGCGAAGAAATGAAACCATTAAATATTTAAATGCAAATATTATAGATACAGCGTGAAGCAGAGTAAGTGAGTAATATTCTATATCAATATTACTCACTTACTCTGCTTCACGCTGTATCCCGCACATGGCAGGGTATACAGAGGGAACTTGGGATCCTAATATTAAAACACTCCTTTCCGTTTCCCAATTTCCTTCGAATTTGAGGCACTGCGTGTTGAATGGCAGAACTCAACGCCACGCTTTACTTTGCTACCGGAGCGAAGTAAATTAAGGAGTGATTGGAATAAAACAAACACGAAGATCAAGGGAACTTTAGTAAAGTTCCCTTGATCTTCGTGTTTGTTTTATTCCAATCACTCCTTAATTTAAAAGGTTATAAATCAAGTTCAAATTTATGATGACTATAAAAATAGTGGATAAATTTACTTTTCCTCGCAAATGAAGTTGTGGCAACAGTTAGTATAGAATATAAGCTATACATGAAAGACCTTGCGAAAGTTATTGTTAAATACAATCCAAACTCCTATCATAATATTCACCACGCCTTGTTATCGCGTGGTCGTTACGCCGAAATAGATACACAAATGAACCAAAGTGATATCTGTCTTGTTACTTTATTTGTATGACTATTTAATTAGTATTGTTATTTCATTTACAAATTGAGGTGGGGCAAAAATATGTAAGTCATTTCGGCTACGATAGTGATGAAGCTATAATTTTACTTTCGCGATTTTGTTAACTTTATTATTGTTATTTTTTTTATAAATATAAATATAAGATACAAAATACTGAATTTAATTTGAAAATCGTATAAAACCTGCTACGTTAAATTTTTTATACGCTTTTAAATTAAATTTAATGTTAATACTTATTTAAAATTTGTTTTTTTTTAATCTAAAGTGAAAAGACCATTATAATAACACATAAACAGATAGAAAAGTAATATATGATATAGATCATTTATAAGATTATTCTATACGTTACTTCTCTGTCATTTAAATTTACAACTACCATACATGCCAAAACACAACATTTTGGTCTAATGGTGTCTCGTTTCTCTTATCTTTTTTTTATTTTGCTATCATGCATATTTTTTTACTCTTTGCCTTATCTTATATTTTTATATATACCTGGTAGAGGTATCTTTATGACATACACTTGGTAGAGCAACGTTAAGTCTCACCATTCCAAACGCAATGTGTCGAATTTAGGCGGAGAGAGATGCTTATACCAAGCAGTGCTTTGATACTATTATTTTAATCCATGTATGGCTCATACCTAATCACGAGAGAAATTATTTGTTCCTACTATGCCTAATAAAAAAAATAAGTTATATATATATATATATATATATATATATATATATATATATATATATATATATATATATATATATATATATATATATATATATATATATATATATATATATATATATATATATATATATATATATATATATATATATATATATATATATATATATATATATATATATATATATATATATATATATATATATATATATATATATATATATATATATATATATATATATATATATATATATATATATATATATATATATATATATATATATATATATATATATATATATATATATATATATATATATATATGTATATATATATATATATTCCTATATTTTAAGTACCGGATACCACATCAACGATACGAACAATTGGAACGCAATCTCGAAATATAATTTCGTTATAACAATGGCCTATATTTGATGCCTCTTTATTATAAGCCTCATTTACAGGAAGGCCGCAAACAAGCGAGAGTACTAAACAAGATATGAATAATTCAAACCGCGCTGTCGCTTCGGGCCGCTAATTCATTTAACACTGACGTGATGAACCAGAATGTGATATTTTTTATGAAATTTAAAATATTATAGGAATAGATTATATAAAAAAAAACATTCAGCATTGAGTATCAAAAATATTTCCGCATTTGAAATTATATTTTAAAAAACTTTCTCTTTCAAATTAAAACCATTAAGAAAACAAGCAAAAGTCACACAATTTTTTGTATTTACAGAATCAGTTTCGAGCCAGTATAGAAATTGCGGCTTCCACAGCATTTGTTTTAATAGATCAAAAATAAGAATTTTGCAATATATATTCATAAAGTTTCAATGTATTTGTATAAAAATAATGATATATAAACTCATTAAAAGCCCGTAATGCTTAACTTTTTAATAGAAAATTAGCTTTTAACTCTATTAAAATATTTATAAAGCTCTTAATTTAGTCTAATTAGTTTAGTTTCTATTTAGTCTAGTTTGGGGCCTGTTATTGTGCACTGTAACAAGTGTGCGGTAAACGCGTTATGTTGTGGGTTCGATCTCAATCGTGAAAATTAAATGTTTAATATTTTTATTTCTTCGCTTTGGTAAGAAGACAAACGGAGCGGAGTATTTTAACATTAAGCTTTCTCTGTGCCTCCAAAAGAGTATTTTTACGTTAGCCTCTGCCTGCTATGCACCAATTGTAATACAGATAATCAAAAAATTTTTCTTCATATAAATATGTGAAAATACAACAAACTATACATACATACACGTAAAAATAATGGAAATATTGATCACTGCTCCACTCACGTGTTAAGCTTCGTATGTGCTTTTCATTAACGTCAGTCCCGTTGGTATGACGTATTGTGCTCCTCATGTCGGGGAAAATGGCGATAAGTGCAGCTGACGCGGTTGATGAGGTTGGTTTAATTTTGGCACCCAGTACTAATCGAAAATTTAAATTCAAAACGACGTAATTTTCGACAATTTTTATGTTCAATCAATTTTTATATTTGGCACTAAGAGAAGAAAAAAATATGTTAACACGTAATAAAAAAAATCTTGGACAAAACGCATTGAAGGTTGATATAACGGAGAGATTCATTACTAATTCAAACGATACCTTTTTGTTCTTTTATAGAAATGAAAATTAATTATGTAAACTCTATTTATATTTTCTGGCTCTTTTATAATCACTCATTCATCAAATACAAAGCTTAGCGTAAGCCTCGCGAACTATAGTTACTGTAACAAATAAATTAATTGTTTAATTTTGACAGTCCTAGCAATCGATGCTAACAAATGTGTAAAGCGCGTAGTAAAAGGCAGACCGTGCCACTAATCTCTGAAACTTCCGAACAACACTCATTAACCACACATACAGGTGTTACACGAGATAAACCTAGCAATAAATTGGGAGATGTAGGCGAAAGAGCACAAAGTTGCTGGTAGTTAGAAACTTTCTTACTTAGTATGTACGACGTTACATACGTACGGTCAGAATTAATAATATACTGTGTTTTCGAAGTTGGCCGTTATTATGATTACTTGTTAAAATATTTTACAAAGAATATGCGTTGTAATTTATATATACATATTTCTTATTATGGATTGATATGTTTACGTTACGTTGTAACGTTTAGTAATTGTTGCCATATAGCAAGAAATATTTCTGAAATTACGAGCAAATGAATGAATTAGACTGAGCTCTTTGTTTTCTGTTATACTAATATTCAATGATATGCATGAAAATAAATAATAATTCCAACAATATACGATAACATATTAGAGGACATATTTTTATCATTTTAAAAGTGTAGAATAATCCACACTTAGAAAAATATTTATTAAGAGAATGTTTAAAAAAATTATGTAGTGGAATTAGAAGCCCGCTCTTGGAATTCGAGATAAATTAGAATAAGAGACGCTTCTAGTATCTGTGCAGTAAAAAATCTGAAAATATATAAATTCAATAGAATTCTTTTATTGGCGACTTCTAAGTTGGGTATTTCTCGCTGCGACAATGTCACGTCGTATCTAGAAGACACGAATGAATCTTATTCGTGCCTTTCAGATTAAACGTGACGTTGTTGTTCGTATTGGAAATTGAAAAATGCTTGGAATATATGAGGAAATTAGATATTCTATATCAATATTACTCACTTACTCTGCTAGACGCTGTATCCCGCACATGGCAGGGTATACAGAGGGAACTTGGGTCCTAATGTTAAAACACACCTTTCCGTTTCCCAATTTCCTCCGAATTTGAGGCACTGCGTGTTGAATGGCAGAACTCAACACTACGCTTTGCTTTGCTACCGGAGCGAAGAAATGAAACCATTAAATATTTAAATGCAAATATTATAGATACAGCGTGAAGCAGAGTAAGTGAGTAATATTCTATATCAATATTACTCACTTACTCTGCTTCACGCTGTATCCCGCACATGGCAGGGTATACAGAGGGAACTTGGGATTCTAATATTAAAATACACCTTTCCGTTTCCCAATTTCCCCCGAATTTGAGGCATTGCGTGTTGAATGGCAGAACTCAACACCACGCTTTACTTTGCTACCGGAGCGAAGAAATGAAATCATTAAATATTTAAATGCAAATATTAGAGTGGGTCGAGTGGCAATCGAACGCATAATCTGTCATGAATAAAGTCAAACGCTTGTGCCCCTGGGCCACTACATATATTGATGTACACTAACAGAGTTAAGTAATGAAAATATGCCATATTTACTCGAGTCAGAATGAAATACACAACTTATCGTGCTTACAGTCGCGTGCTTGCGCCTCTGCGCCACGACGACCTAATGTACAGATTTCGGTGACTTAACTGACTTAATATTAATAGAACCAGTTAAACGGGAGATGATGACTTTGCAAAAGCTTTATTACCAGGGCTATCAAATTCAAAACATGTTCTTATGTATTTTAGTTTTCCTATTAATTTAAATAAATAGTTTGGAATTTATATAGATATAAAATAATTTGTATATTGATTAATTAATATAACTATTGGTAAAACGTACATGGGTAGTGCTTGTAATGTATAAGGGTCGGGAACCGTAGTATAGACAACAATTGCTTTCCGTATCATTAATCTATATACAATATATACATTATTCTTGTTCAGAAACTTCAAATATTTTATTACAAACAATGAACGTTAAACGTATTTACTTTTGATATTTGCTATAATTCCAAATTAATGTTAATTAGACCGATCACTAATAATAAAATAAATCGTTATGCTTATAATGTTATCGAAAAAATCTCGAGTATAAATATGTCCGAAGTACAACCAAATCTTTTGTATGGAAATGTTTTTAAATTGCTGTCAACCGAGTTTGACAATATTTTTGAAACGAAAAAGGTTTATATAAATTCAAATTTAAAATTCAGTAACTGGGCAACCGTTGGTATTTACCGAAGTAGGGACAAGATGTACGAATTGTATAATATGAGGCAATGGAATCACGATCCAGCGTTCCTGTCAAGGGTTAGAAATTTCTCAAAAATATTTAAACGTGTTTGTATCCAGGCCAAGTCTATATATATAAGAGATAAAATTTTGAAATCCCATAATAAAATCAAAGCTACATGGGATGCTATTACGATTACAACTGGGAGATCTAGCTGTCAGTGAACCCATCAAGTTAAATATTAATAACGTCATATTAGAATCGGACTCGGAAGTGGCGGATGCTTTTGAGAAGTTTTTCTCAGAAGCACCAGTTAAAGTAACTTGTTCTTTGCCATTATCTCCCTCTCACGCAGTATCCATACTAAAAAAACATGTAGTTAAATCAAAACATAAATTCGTTTTTAGGCATGTATCACCAGATGAGATTGTTAAAGTATTCAAAAGTCTTAATTTAAAGAAAACTGGTGATTTATGGGATATGTCAGTAAAATTGCTGGGTACTATTATAAGTAGTATTGCTCCTTACCTCGCGTATGTTTTTAATAGATGTATAGAAACCGGTACTTTTCCAGACTTAATGAAATATAGTAAAATAGTACCGCTTTTCAAAAATGGAGATAGACTTGATCCTGGAAACTACAGACCAATATCGATTTTACCATCTTTAAGCAAAATATTTGAAAAA
Organism: Eueides isabella; assembly: GCA_019049475.1. Classification (NCBI taxonomy): domain Eukaryota; kingdom Metazoa; phylum Arthropoda; class Insecta; order Lepidoptera; family Nymphalidae; genus Eueides; species Eueides isabella. The sequence goes on from CM032397.1 coordinate 11,585,579, forward strand.
ATAATTTTTGACCAGATTACACTATTTATACATAGAAACAATTCTATACATAGTGAGCAATATGGTTTCACCAAAGGCAAGTCAACGACAGATGCGGGTGCTGCACTTCTCAAGCACATATATGACGCATGGGAGAGATCGCAAAATGTAGTTGGAGTATTTTGCGATCTATCCAAAGCCTTTGATTGTGTAGACCATGAAACTTTGCTATTAAAACTTTCTCACTACGGCATACAGGACGCAGCTCTTGACCTTGTTGCCTCGTATTTAACTCAAAGAATCCAGAAGGTTAATATAAATAATGTAAAATCGTCTGGATCTCCTCTAAGAATGGGCGTTCCACAAGGTTCTATTCTCGGTCCCCTTTTATTTTTGTTATATATAAACGATCTACCATTTTATACAAAGAATTTATGCGACATTGTACTATTCGCTGATGATACTTCTCTAATATTTAAGATTGACAGAAGTAAAGTTAACTTTGACGAAGTGAATATTGCTTTGTCGCATATTATTCATTGGTTTGACGTAAATAACCTTATGTTAAATGCAAAAAAAACTAAATGTGTAAAATTTTCGTTACCTAACGTTAGAAAACAAAATTTTTATCTTACTATTAAAGGTGAACCTGTCGAGGTGACGGAATCAACGGTGTTTTTAGGTATAACTATAGATTCCAAGCTTCAGTGGAATTCCCATCTTGCAACACTCGCAGATAAACTCAGCAAAGCCGCGTTCGCAGTTAAAAAAGTAAGGCAAATTACGGACATTAATACTGCCCGACTAGTTTATTTTAGTTATTTTCATAGTATTCTTTCTTATGGGATGCTACTATGGGGCAGCGCTGCCGATATTAATTCAATATTTATACTGCAAAAAAGAGTCGTAAGATCTATTTATAATCTTAAAGCTCGAGATTCTCTGCGAGATGTTTTTAAGGATACAGGTATTCTTACGGTTGCTTCTCAATATATTTTTTACAATATTTTGTTTGTCCGGCAACATATTCAGTGCTATAGCAAACACAGTGACAGACACGATTGGGACGAGAAACAAGGACAAACTTGTGACGCCTAGTTATCGCCTCCAAAAAGTAAATAAGTCATTTATGGGTCTGAGTATAGGTATCTACAATAGTATTCCGCAGTGTATTTTGAATTTGCCACTAGAGAAGTTTAAAGTAAATGTTAAAGTAATGTTAATTAAGAAAGCGTACTACACTGTCGAAGAATATTTAAATGATAAAAATGTATTTAAGGTCATTTGAATTTCATGCAGGATAATCACTATTGTATTAAACAATGAAATTGTGACTTTATTCAATATTGAAAAGAGCAACTGTTGAGTTTCTTGCCGGCTCTTCTCAGCAGAACTGCATTCCGAGCCGGTGGTAATTTTATGGTAATTTTATGTTGTGACGATTCAAAAGTGCTTGCTAAAGCCTATTTGAATAAAGAATATTTTGAATTTGATATTTGCTATAATTCCAAATTAATGTTAATTTTATTTTATTGGTTTCTCTCTTATTTGATTTTGCTTAAAATAGGTTATTGTGCATTTTAAAATTTTATCAAGCTATTAAAGTAGAGACAGTGTCTTATCTATATCAAAATAATGTAAATTTAGGTTAGGTTAGTTATTTTTAAAGTTTATCGTAATAAGAGTATAGCATAGACCTCACTTTTATATAACTCTGTACATTATAAGTTAAAAAAACGTCTATTTAAAATGAATAATCGAATAACATCTGTATTCATCGTTATCACGAACATCTTAGAATTATTTTTAGCAAAGAATTCGGTAATGGCTCTCCATTTTATAAAGATTTCGAAGAAAACATCTTTTTCATTTGTGAATTGAGATCTTAATTTTTAATGTACGTTTTATAATTTAATTTCTTTTTAAGTCTATATTTTTCCATAATAATTTAGCTTTCACTATACTTACTTTAAATAACGTTTAACTATATATAATCACATAGTATAAGCAAAAACATAGATATTCTTTGGGTTTAATCTGCTATTTATTTATAATGTTTTTAGTAGTTTAATAGTACTTCTCTCACCCCTCCTTCTCCATATTTTCCTAAGGCTCAAGGATTTCATTATTTTTCTTTTCCACTTTGCTCTATTTTCTTCCCCTATCTTACACACTTGTCTATACTTGAGTATCACATCTCTCATATTGTCTCAGATCTGCTTAATAATTACGCTAATATTTACGTCTATAATATGCATAAATAATTCAAATACAAGTATTAATTTATTATGTCGTATTTATCATATATACATGTACAGCTTTTCATAATATTGTTGGTATGTTATCAGGTTTTCGTATTTGGGTTGAAAACAATTCATTTAGATCCCGAGGGATCGATCCGTTCGGAAGAAATTTTCAATCACACCAGCAATTGTCACGTCACGACAACCTCTTTATTGTTATGTCTTAATAAGACGCCTTCCGGCTAGGAGAATTGACGGCATTCGGTATGTGACAGGCCATTGTTGGCAAAGACCTACGTTTCAGTGCATAAATAAAGGTTGATAATGATATAGTGAGGAACGGAAGTAGGACGGTGTGTCATAACACTAGGCTCCCAGGTTCCCTCTGCCTACCCTGCCTCGTGCGGGATACAGCGTGAAGCTGAAAGAAACAAAAAGATAATGATACTGGTCTGTGTGGCTGTAACCGATAGGTCGGTAAGATCCTAATTCAAGGAAATTAAATATTTAATATTTGAATTTGGCAAAGCGCGTCGTTGAGTTCCGCCGATTAACATGTAATGCCTCAAATTCACCGGAAAGTGGGAAACGGAGTGCAATGTGGCGATCTGCTTATCCTGGTATGTGCGGGATGTAGCGTGAAGCAAAAAAGAGGAGACGATAAAAAAAGATAGTGATATTAAATGTCAGCATTGTGTTCTATCATAGAAATTATTGGCTTGTATAACAACAATTACATACACGTAATAGTACTGTCGGAATCGTTGTGACAAAGAGCATTAGTTTTTTGCGTTTGAGCTATTCGTACCGTCTTGGTCTTACAGTTTTTGTGTTTCAAAATATTTTGTCTGCATATAAATTCAATCGTAAGTGAATATCTCTTTATTATTATTGCTAAATTATAAATCAATATTGATTTTTTGTTAGTAGTATATTGCTTGTCAGTATTTTTTTATGAGACCTGTCGTGGCGCAGCGGCACAAGAGTGTCACTGTAACTGACAGGTTCTGGGTTCGATCCCCAGTTGAGGAAATGAAATATTTAATATTTTCAATTAAAATGTTTAATGTTTCATCTTTCGCTCTGGTAATAAGACAAAGTGCAGCGTTGAGTTCCGCCACTCAACACGCAATGCCTCAAATTCGGCGGAAAGTGGGGAAAGGAAGTGGAACGGAGTGTCTTAACACTAGGTTCCCGAGTTCCCTCTACCATGCCTCGTGCGAGATACACGTGCGTGAAGCTGAAAAAAAAAGAAAAAAAAAGGATATTTTTATAATATTTTTTAGTTATGTTTACAATGGAAAATTAACTTTGGTTTATTTTTATATCAATATACAATTCATATTAAATTATTTTTATTTCACGTGTAAATTATAACAGAATTATTACTAATAATCAATTTCAGTCCATGACTTCGTTTAAAATTTTGAAAGAATTAAATATACAATATTAATCTTAACGAAAATATGAAAATGACAAAATAAATTCGGAAAATTAAGCCTATATAATTAATTTCTCACTAATACACAATGACGTCGTCGCATATAGTAATCCTTTTAACAGTAAAGCACTTTGGTCCGCAGCGAACAGTGATATAATTATTGTTGTGTCAGCCTATCATTATTTAATTTAAAAAATGTGTTTTTAAGGTTTCGTGCCACAGAAGGTAAAAACCGAATCCTTATGGGATCACTTTGTTACTCATCTATCCGTCTGTCAGGCCGTTTTTCTCGAGATCGCCTGTAGGTACTAAGGTGAATTTATTATTATTAAAAAAAATGTTGTACAATCCATTAAATTACAGAAAAATAAGCTTCAAAGTTAATACAATAAAATTATACGAGCAAACTCTGCATGCTGCTGCATTTTTTGCAAGAACTTAGGTGCATATTCAAAATCTATTAGGGTACTCTCAGTAAACCTATTGTTTCGACTTTTGGAAAATCAGAACTACAGTAAGTAGTTAAGTAAAATTAAAAGCAAAGATCCAAAATGTCATAATTTATAGGTATTTCATAGAAAAAATAATTATAAACTTATTTTTATTACACATGTCATAAAAAATGCAGACGCCTTATATACTGTACTTCTTACACTCAGAATCGAACATCACTTGTTTTTTTTAATTTAAAAAAAAACAACCTTACATACTTATTTACAAGTAACCACTTCCATGTACCTACAGTGTATAATATATCTCAAGATGGACGCCGTTGAGGCATTTCCCTTTGTATACCTAACTAAACGTAACTATAACAAATTAATTAAAGGGACCAGCACAAGGACAGACCTGATTATTTGATATTAATTTCAGCTTGATGTCTCCACATAATTTTTAAATAAATAGTTTTTTAGAAATAAATGACAGTAATAATTAAAACATTTTAAGATCATGTGCAAAAATGTTATTATTTCAAGATTAATTCTCTTATTTAATTTTTAATAAAGATATATAACTTGAAATATATTTTCTAAATATTGTGTAACTAACCAATATTACTATTGAGACTTAAATATTCATAGCTACATTTTCAATTGGTAATCTAAAAGGTTGATGACATTACATTTTACACGGTAAACGTTTTATTTCATCTACATCTGTTGTTAGGTAATTGAAAAACGATGTTTTTCTTTTTAGAGTATTATTTCTTATTTACGCCTAAGAAAATCCAATAATAAGAAAAGAAATGGCTTCGTATTTTTCTTTTTTGTACATGCAAATTACATGATCCTTCTAATATTAATAAAGTCTTGAAAGGTGGTGTTCGTCGTCGCAGGTATTTGTGGGTTTTAATTTATGAGGCAAAATTTGATATTTTGTATCGTTATTGCATAGAATATTTACTGCTTCAAATTAAAAAAAAATATATTGTAGACATTAAATTAATTAAGAAACAGAAAGATTGTTAACGACAACTTCCGAGACAAAAATCATTTGGCGCATCTGAAACACAGTCGTGATAGTTTCTACAGTTTGACTTTTGAGGTATACTAAATTGACTATATTTTTCGTAGTAATAGTGAGTAAATATGTTCGTGCTTTGTCATTATGAATAGTCATCATAATGACAAATTACAAAACGTGATATCTATTTACAGCTCACAAAATGTAAAACAAGATACGTTTTACAAAACCACGGTAAAAACTTTAATAGCCAACGTTGGCTTATCGGTTTTGGTATGGATTGTAGGTAGGATGGAATATTAGGCTGTATTGATCTTTTTCGATGACGGAATTTAAGATCACATCGTGTCCTGGCTGGGAAAATGTATGTACTATACATACATATATCGGTTAGTTTAGGCTATTTTTAAACTACGATAACAGATAACAAAAAAATACATATTATATAGAATGCAGCATTATTTTACACTAAAAGTAATTTTTACGCTAGAATGTGCAATATTTTCAACATATTCCTGTTTCTTTTTCCTGTTCTTTGTTTCATTTATTCGCTACAGACGTTCCTGTGACGCCTGATGGCAGCGATCGCTTTCTATTGCAATGAAGGCTTTGAATTAATTTTTATTGTGAAAATAATGAAGTCACTTTAGTTTTATTTAAAAAAATCTATAAAATATAACAGTAATTTAGGTATTGGTGAACATAAATTCGTTTAATTTAATAAAGTCCATTTGTCCTTATACAAACAAGGCATACGCTTTTATCAAGGTGTTCAAATACAATACAAATATATATGTTTATGCTAATAACTATATGTGTAAATAGATTAATTGTTACGGTCAAACACGAGAGATAGTCAACAACGTCATACAATTATCCTTCTAAGGTAAACGTGGAACCGCCTTAGGGGAAGCAGTTAGCTGATTACTGTAATGTTGGAACCAGTGTGATTGAAATGTGCAGGCAATCTCATTTTATTTTATTAAAATACATTTTGTATTGTTACTTTTATTATTTATTATGTTTATACAAGAGCATTATTATTTATTTGGCATAATCTCTAATGTTTTGAAAATAGTAAAAGAAATATTTAATGAGCAAAGCAAAGTAAAATAAAAATATAATGATGATTTTGATAGTTTTAGGTACTTTGAGTAAAATTGTAAAAATGTAATAAATGTGTGAGTTTGCGGGTAAGAATATATTCATAGATCATATTCACTCTGATATGACGTAAATAGTACCGGCTGATAATATTGAATACAAACTATTTTTTAATTATATATAGCATATACAAGTATATGCAGATTAGGCAGAGGGATCGTAGTGTTAAGACACTTTCCGTAAAATTATTGAAATAATTCGTGTTAGCAAACAAGACCAAAGAAAAACGTTTAGTTAAACCAGATAACTGAACGCTTTGCTTTTCTCTTGTTACGAGAGCGAGGAAATGAAAATTTTAAATTATCCCGAGAAGAATTGTACTCACACCTTTTGTTTTTACAGTCACAAACTACGCTACTGCACCACGACGATCTCAATTTTTTATGTAATGTTTATATATTTTTTGTCATAAAGCTTATTTCTGTATTTATTTCAGCTTAAAATTTTAAAATCTTGTAAAGCGCATAGAATACTGAGTAACATTTCAGCCGGTCTTCGTGCTTCGCCAGTTTATAGCACCTGGTTAAAGTTTTAAAGGTAGGAACACTTTGTTAACTTTAATCGTTTCCTTATTCAACTTGAAAATATAATAAAGTAAGCGATTTCCACTTGGAGTAAATGTTTTTGTCGATTTTGCGAGTGTTTTTTTACTTTTTTAATTTAGCATAAATTTTCTCTAATACCAATGAAAAAAATACCTTCACTATTATGCAATAGCTCTTTATTGTATAATAGAGATGTGATAGCTTAGTGATAGGGCAGTCTGTCTATTAATTTCTTTGTTAATAATTAAATTAAAATGTGAAATAATTATGCCTTAATGCATTCTTTTCGTTTCGAAAATATAAATAGCTATAATATTTTTTATAACGGATATCTCAACAGATTATCCCATAATATTATATAAAAATGTTAAATTTTAAAAATTCTGTTTATAAAGTCTGAAATGTTGTACTTTTTGCTCTCAACACAATATGTACTACGCTTTTCGTTATAAAATACACCTATTAGCTGTAGCAGGTTTCTTTAACAGTGCCTTCGTGCCTTTATTTCTTCAGGTAATAGGGGAGATTTAACTTTACGACACTATCTTCCCAGTTCTAGAAATTACATTTATTTTAAATTAAACTTTTTTGAAATAAGAACGGGATTAACTTTTTTTCTTCTATAAGTTTAAATACATATATTATTTTGTTTTGTAATAAGGACTTTTATGTATTATATAAAAGATATTTTGGAAGAGAGTACGAGGCTGTCGTGGAGCAGTGGATACTGTTTGTTTGTATATGTGATCGTTTTAGGTTCGACGACTTTTGATTTCATTATTTTTATTTTCCTCGTCCTAAAAAAGCCAAAAAATGAGAACATTATGTATTTTATATGTAATACTCTCATTGTTTGTCTTTTAATATTAAAATATTTGTGACAGGTCTTAATGTATTTATAATTAACTTTATTTATTTGAATGATTTTGAATTGTTTCAAAACAGTTAGCATTCTTACTTCTGGCGCCTGTGCCAAAAAGCACTTAGAGTTTTACCGTAAAACATATTGCGCTATAGACATATAAAATTACTTTCACACAAAGTTATCGGTTGAATTGAATTTGTTCTAAGAACAAAGCGAGTCTTCACATTTTCTATAATTTACTGCCTGCCACATTTTATTTGAGCACTACTCGTACTAGAGGAAGGATTATTTGTTCAAGAAACGCGCAGATACCGTAGCTAGTTATTTTCACATAAAAATGAAATCTACAACGATATACCGGAATCCATATTTAACATTGAATTTTTTTATATATTATATTTTATTTAGAAGTTATCAACTGTAAACTTGATAAAGGTATGCTGGAACTTCTGATGTTGAATTTTCTACGTGATTGGATGCGAAGTAATATTATTTTCGGTACATAAATAATAACTTAAATTATTTTTAAAGGTTAAATAATTCATTATAGTTACTTTATTATGGCCTGTCGTAGAGCAGTTACCCAAGCTAAGCGACGAGTTGTGGGTCCGATACACATTTCCTCGAGAAACGAAATATTTAATATTTTCAAATTAAATATTAAATGTTTATATTTCTTCGCTCTGGCAACCTGGCAAAGCGTGGCGTTGAGTTCCGCCCAGTGGCTCAAATTCAGCGGAAAGTGGGAAACGACACGGAGTGTCGTAACACTAGGTTTCCAAGTTTTCTCTGCTTACTCTGCCATGTGCAGAATACAGAGTGAGGCTGAGAAAAAAAATAACTTTATTTCAACATTACATTATATAACATATATATATATACTTGCACACATTTACGTATGGAAACAATTACAAAAAAATATATTTACTATTGACTAATGCCTATTTATTCTAAAAAGTATTAATAAAATAAGCGAGTAAAATGTTAAGAAAATCGAGTAATAGCAGTGTATTCAAGAAAAAATGACCTAGGGACTGTAACAGAGTAGGTCTTTTCCCTTTCAAATCCCCAAAAGGGTTTATTGTGAACGATAACAACTGTCATTGGAAATCCTGGCCGTGTTACAGGAGTACAACAATTCAAGTCGTATATCTTAAGTGAGCTGTCGATTGATATCGGCATGTTACGATGGAAAAGAAGTTTTTGGTGACTTGATTTTTCTTTCTTATTTGGCATTTTTGTATTTATCATATAAACTAAGTGTATTTGTAATCACTATGTGTATATATTTATTAATCAATATGTCATATTCAAGCACGGTGTTGATATCAACCCCTCTTAGTTAAATCTGTCATATTATAATAATTACAAACTTTTTAAAATGGGCGCCCGGATAACAAAGTGCTTTGTACGGTGAGCAAAATTTTATAGGCATCATGTGTATTCGTAATTACTTTGTTAATTAACATTGATTAATGAACGTTGAGAGCTTAGTCCAAATATTATTGTTCTGCGAACGGCGTTACGAGTTTCTTTGGAGGAATTACCTTTTATTACGTTTAAATGATCAAGCGTTTTCAGCCTTTTAGGGTAATGGACGTCAGGTGCGTATAAGTGTTGGCTTTTTAACGTGAAAAGACCTAAATAACATTTAATTATACGAATAAATTACATATCCTTACCCCGAAAACACTCAGAACCATAAAATGGTAAGGCAATAGGCATAATTCGCTAATTGTTATTAATTGTTATATAAATCTTTCTATCTACTCGTTTAATTGTTATATAAATCTTTCTATCTACTCGTATACTTCAGAAATTGTGTAATACTTTTTTTTAAGTGACAATAATATATTCTTGTTGCTTTATTAAGTATCAAGTATAAAAACATGCTGTTGTTATCACAGTTATATTATAATTGTACTTAATAGCTCCAAGGGAAGGTCTAAATAGTTTGGTGAATTGTTTGTAACTCTCAATACTCGCTCATACTCGCCGTTTCTGCAATATTCAGAGTCAATTATAACAATTATATACTTAGGCATTATTTATTTTAATATTTAAGCAAAATGAAGTTAAGTGACTCTAGTGTATTTAAATTTAATTTAGGGGGTTAAGAGGATCCTTTAGACCTACATTTATTAAATAAGATATGAAGTGAGAACTTAAAATATAAATTTAAAAAAAAACTCAAAAAGTGTATTTTTTAGGTATTTCATAGAAAAATAATAATAAAAAATATATAAACTTATATTTGTAGTTAGTTTCAAACTCAACTTCAAGTTCTCAAATTTAAGCTTGGGAATTTTCACAATTTGCGCTTTTCATTCATTTGTTGATCTATAATTCTCAAATTGCTACGGAACACTCGGTGGGCAATTCCAACTTTCATTTGACATTTTTTTATAGATATGTCATAAAATTAACTAGCGGAAAAAATAAGATAATATTCCAGCAATAAGCTACAAAATGTATATCAGAACACGTCGAAACTGTAAATGTTTGACAGCTTCTTGCTGTTAAGATTTCTGATATATTTTCAGATATTGCAATCACGATATGATTTCGAATTATTCGATGTTACTTTAAACGACGAAAAATTTGAAATAAGTTTTCTATTTGACGCGTATATATTTTTTTATATTAAGTTCTTAAATATTTTTATTGTGTATTTCGATATTGAGAAGATTTTCATTGCATTGGACTAAGATATGTTAAGTATAAAGCATATAACAACAAATTAATAAATATGTAGATGCATTGTGATACCGACTCAATTTTTTTTCCAGTATAATAATTATATTAAAATAGTTCAAGCACTTAATATTTAATATACTTCACTGATACGAGCTCAACACACTGAATGTATGTGAAATCGGGTGAAGAACGTAATTTTTGGTAAAAAACTCTGTCAACGTATTTAATTTGTTTATTTTTGTTGATTATTCCTCTCCTAAAACCGCTTCTAATTTAAGCACACGTTCAACGAACACAAAGTGTTATTTTTTTTAATATTCTTAAAACATTAACTGGTAAAATTCATAATTACAAAACAATAATTAAGGGATGAGAATAAATTTTGGAACTTGCCCGAACAAGCTGTGGCAGTCTGATCGTTATTTATGAGACGGTTCACATGAAAAATGTCCCCGACTAAAGAGGAGTTGGAACTTTAAATCTGGAAATCGATACACTTACAGTGAGACCGAGTTTAAGGCGATATAATTCATTGTTAAATTCTGATACAGCATTATTTGTGTTTTCAATTTTGTGACACTAAAAGCGGCGTCTGAAATCAAATTAGCTACAATTATATTAGATACATATAACCAGAACAATGTATAAGTGAAACAAAATTATGTACATATTTTTTTAAGAAAATTATGAGGACGTAAGAAATTTGGCACAGCTCTAGTTTATACAGAGAAAGCGTATAAAATACTGAAAATACTTAAAAATAATGAAATACATTTAGTACGGGCACTAACATACTATGTCTGACAATATATATATATCAATGTATGAAGGTAGACGTTGCTATAGCAATTCGTATTTAACGCGTCAATTCCTTCTCTAGTAGGTCAATTCGTTCTCAAGTAAAATGATGATTTATATAAAATGCAATTTGTTCAGTAGTATTGGTTAGATTGAAATTCTTGGTTGAATTATTACTGAATGTTCCCTCTCAGATAACGTATCTGGGAGATTTAATAAAACAATAATTTTGACATCTCTGGCACATATTGTATTGATTTTATTTATTTAGAAAACGTATAAAAATTGATAAAGCAGTACTAAGCACGTATTTTTTATATATTTTTACGATAATACCATATGGTTTAGTGTCCAGAGCTCTTGGATAAATTCCAAGAGGCGTAGGTTCAAATCCCGATACATTCAAATAATTATATATTTTCTTTATAAGTATTTTTCTTTTCTACTTTAATATTCCATATGTTTTTGAGTATTAAATATTTATTTATTAAATATAATTGGATATTATTACTCTTGGGAAATTTATAGACTGCTATAAAAAGTTTGAAGCAAAAATAATATAAAAAAAAGGAGCAGTTGGCGCAGGGTCACAAGCATGCGACTGCAAAAGCAACAAGTATTGAGTACAATCCCCATTCCAGGAAATGAAATACTTAGTATTTTTCTTTCCTCGCTCTGGTAACAAGACAATGCTCGGCGTTAAGTTTCGCCATTCAACACGCAATGATCCAAATTCAGCAAAAGTAAGGAATGAAAATGTATCAATGAGAACAAAGTATTGTAACCCTGGGTTCTCAAGTTGGCTCTGTCTACACTGCTAAGTGTGGAATATAGTGTGAAGTTGAATAAAATACCCTGAATATTTTAAATAAAAGAAGCTCCTTCACAATTTTAAACGATATAATATTCTTTTTTTCTTTGAGACAAATAATTTGAAACACTAAAGTACTAATTCTTATAAAGTGCCAAAATAAACGTAGCGCATTTAGTATTGGCAACATACTAGCTTGTTCCGCATTTATATAGCACTTGTATGCTGGCATCCTACGTGCTTCAATTTATTGAATCAACAGAAATTTTATTACATTAAGAAGAAATGAATTTTAAAATACGTACCTTGGGTAACCACAATTTCTCATGTTAAAAACAATTTTACTTATTGTTGTAATAATTGTGCAATAACCCATAACCTGTCATGTTTAAATTGACGCGCTTGAGCCTCTGGCCAACGATAGATATTGATGTACATTAACAGAGTTAAGTAATGAAAATATGCCATATTAACTAGAGTGAAAATGAGACTTACAACTTATCGTGTATACAGTCGCATGCTTGCGCCTCTGCGCCACGACGACCTAATGTACAGATTTTGGTGACTTAACTGAATTAATATTAATAATACCAGTAAAACGGTAGATGATGACTTTGCAAAAACCCTATTACCAGAGCCATCAATTTAGAATATATTTCTTATAAATTCTAGTTTTCCTGTTAATCTATATAAATATTTTGGAATTTATATAAAACATAACTTAATTTGTTTATTCCTAAATGGATATAATTATTGGTATAAAGGTAAATGGTCAGTGCTTGTAATGTATAAGGGTCAGAAAGCGTTATATAGACAATTGCCTTCCGTAACTTTAATCTATATACAATATATTATTATATTTCCTTGTTCAGAAACTTCAAATATTTGATCAGAAACAATGAACGTTAAACGTATTTACTTTTGATATTTGCTATAATTCCAAATTTTGCTTAAAATACGTTAATGTGCATTATAAAATTTTAAAAAGCTATTAAAGTAGATACTTATATCAATATATGGTTAATTTAGGTAAGGTTAGTTATTTTTAGTTTTAAGTTTTAAATTTATCGTAATAACAGTATAGCATAGACTTCACTTTTATATAACTCTGTACATTATAAGTTCAAAAACGTTTTAATTCAATTTTATTTCTCTTTGGTTCATATTTTTCGGGACTGTTAATTTGTATTCCTGAATGAATATAATAATATAATAATATATATATATATATATATATATATATATATATATATATATATATATATATATATATATATATATATATATATATATATATATATATATATATATATATATATATATATATATATATATATATATATATATCTTTTTGCTTATACCATGTAATTATATATAGTTAAACGTTATTTAAAGTAAGTATAGTGGGAAAGCTATATTATTATATTCATTCAGGATATATATATTGGGCTTAATCTACTATTTATTCATAGTCTATTTATTTATAGGTTTTAATTATTCAATAGTACTTCTCTCGCCCCTCCTTCTCCATATTTCTCTAAGGCTGAAGGATTTCATTATTTGTCTTTTCCACTTTGCTCTATTTTCTTCCCCTATCTTACACACTTGTCTATACTTAAGTATCACATCTGTCATATTGTCTTAGATCTGTTTACTAATATTTACATTTTCATGCACAAATAATTCAAATACAAATATAAATTTATTATCTCGTATTTATCATATAAGATACATGTAAAGCATTTCATAATACTGTTGATATGTTAAAAGGTTTTCGTATTTGGCTTGAAAATTAAAAATTCATTTAGATCCCGAGGGATCGACCCATTCGGAAGAAATTTTCAATCACACCAACAATTGTCACGTCACGACAACCTCTTTATTGTTATGTCTTAATAAGACGCCTTCCGGCTAGGAGAATTGCCGGCATTCGGTATGTGACAGGCCATTGTTAGCAAAGACCTACGTTTCAGTGCATAAATAAAGGTTGATAATGATATAGTGGGGAACGGAAGTAGGACGGAGTGTCATAACACTAGGTTCCCGGGTTCCCTCTGCTTACCCTGCCTCGTGCGGGATACAGCGTGAAGCTGAAAAAAAAAAAGATAATGATGATACTGGTCTGCGTGGCTGTAACCGATAGGTCGGTAAGATCCAAATTTAAGGAAATTAAATATTTAATATTTGAATTTGGCAAAGCGCGTCGTTGAATTCCGCCGATTAACATGTAATGCCTCAAATTCACCGGAAAGTGGGAAACGGAGTGCAATGTGGCGATCTGCCTATCCTGGTATGTGCGGGATGCAGCGTGAAGCAAAAAAAGGGAGACGATAAAAAAGATAGTGATATTAAATGTCAGCATTGTGTTCTATCATAGAAATTATTGGCTTGTATAACAACAATTACATACACGTAATAGTACTGTCGGAATCGTTGTGGCAAAAAGCATTAGTTTTTTGCGTTTGAGCTATTCGTACCGTCTTGGTCTTACAGTTTTTGTGTTTCAAAATATTTTGTCTGCATATAAATTCAATCGTAAGTGAATATCTCTTTATTATTATTGCTAAATTATAAATCTATATTGAATTTTTGTTTAGTATATTGCTTGTCAGTATTTTTTTAAGAGACCTGTCGTGGCGCAGCGGCACAAGAGTGTCACTGTAACTGACAGGTTCTGGGTTCGATCCCCGGTTGAGGAAATGAAATATTTAATATTTTCAATTAAAATGTTTAATATTTCATCTTTCGCTCTGGTAATAAGGCAAAGTGCAGCGTTGAGTTCCGCCACTCAACACGCAATGCCTCAAATTCGGCCGAAAGTGGGGAAAGGAAGTGGATCGGAGTGTCTAGTGTTACTAGGTTCCCGGGTTCCCTCTACCATGCCTTGTGCGAGATACAGCGTGAAGCTGAAAAAAAAAGAAAAAAAAAGTATATTTTTATTATATTTTTTAGTTATGTTTACAATGGAAAATTAACTTTGGTTTTTTTTTTATATCAATATACAATTCATAATTAATTATTTTTATTTCACGTGTAAATTATAACAGAATTATTACTAATAATCAATTTCAGTCCATGACTTCGTTTAAAATTTTGAAAGAATTAAATATAATAATATTAATCTTAACGAAAATATGAAAATGACAAAATAAATTCGGAAAATTAAGTCTTTATAATTAAGTTTTCATTAATACACAATGACGTCGTCGCATATAGTAATCCTTTTAACAGTAAAGTACTTTGGTCCGCAGCGAACAGTGATATAATTATTGTTGTGTCAGCCTATCATTATTTAATTTAAAAAATGTGTTTTTAAGGTTTCGTGCCACAGAAGGTAAAAACCGAATCCTTATGGAATCACTTTGTTACTCATCTATCCGTCTGTCAGGCCGTTTCTCGAGATCGCCTGTAGGTACTAAGGTGAATTTATTATTATTAAAAAAAATGTTTTACAATCCATTAAATTACAGAAAAATAAATTCAAAGTTAATACAATAAAATTATACGAGCAAACTCTGCATGCTGCTGCATTTTTTGCAAGAACTTAGGTGCATATTCAAAATTTATTAGGATACTCTCGGTAAACCTATAGTTTCGACTTTTGGAAAATCAGAACTACAGTAAGTAGTTAAGTAAAATTAAAGGAAAAGTTCCAAAATGTCATAATTTATAGGTATTTCATAGAAAAAATCAATACAAACATATATTTATTGCACGTTTCATAAAAAATGCAGACGCCTTATATACTGTACTTCTTACACTCAGAATCGAACGTCACTTGCTTTTTTTTATTTAAAAAAAAAAACAACCTTACATACTTATTTAACAGTAACTACTTACATGTACAGCGTATAATATATCTCAAGATAGACGCCGTTGAGGCATTTCGCTTTGTATACCTAACTAAACGTAACTATAACAAATTAATTAAAGGGACCAGCACAAGGACAGACCTGAGTATTTGATATTAATTTCAGCTTGATGTCTTCACATAATTTTTAAATAAATAGTTTTGTACTAACACTAGAAATAAATGACAGTAATAATAAAAACATTTTAAGATCATGTGTAAAAATGTTATTATTTAAAGATTAATTCTCTTATTTAATTTTTAATAAAGATATATAACTTGAAATATATTTTCTAAATATTGCTTAACTAACCAATATTACTATTGAGACTTAAATATTCATAGCTACATTTTCAATTGGTAATCTAAAAGGTTGATGACATTACATTTTACACGGTAAACGTTTTATTTCATCTACATCTGTTGTTAGGTAATTGAAAAACGATGTTTTTCTTTTTAGAGTATCATTTCTTATTTACGCCTAAGAAAATCCAATAATAAGAAAAGAAATGGCTTCGTATTTTTCTTTTTTGTACATGCAAATTACATGATCCTTCTAATATTAATAAAGTCTTGAAAGGTGGTGTTCTTCGTCGCAGGTATTTGTGGGTTTTAATTTATAAGGCAAAATTTGATATTTCGTATCATTATTGCATAGAATATTTACTGCTTCAAATTCAAAAAAATATATCGTAGACATTAAATTAATTAATTAATTAAGAAACAGAAAGATTGTTAACGACAACTTCCGAGACAAAAATCAAAACGTGATATTTACGGCTCACAAAATGTAAAACAAAACAAGTTTTACAAAACCATGGTAAAAATTTAATATCCAACATTGGCTTATCGGTTTTGGTATGGATGGTAGGTGGGATTGAATTTTAGACTGTATTAATCTTGTTCGATGTCGAAATTTAAGATCACATTATGTCCGGGCTGGGAAAATGTGTGTACTATACATACATATATCGGTTAGTTTGGGCTATTTTTTAACCACTATAACAGATAACAAAAAAATACATGTTATATAGAATGCAGCATTATTTTACACTAAAAGTAATTTTTACGCTAGAATGTGCAATATTTTCAACATATTCCTGTTTCTTCTTCCTGTTCTTTGTTTCATTTATTCGCGACAGACGTTCCTGTGACGCCTGATGGCAGCGATGGCTTTCTATTGCAATGAAGGCTTTGAATTAATTTTTATTGTGAAAATAATGAAGTCACTTTAGTTTTATTTAAAAAATCTATAAAATATAACCGTAATTTAGGTATTGGTGAACATAAATTCGTTTAATTTAATAAAGTCCATTTGTCCTTATACAAATAAGGCATACGCTTTTATCAAGGTGTTCAAATACAATACAAATATATATGTTTATGCTAATAACTATATGTGTAAATAGATTAATTGTTACTCAAACACGAGAGATAGTCAACAACGTCATACAATTATCCTTCTAAGGTAAACGTGGAACCGCCTTAGGTGAAGCAGTTAGCTGATTACTTAATGTTGGAACCAGTGTGATTGAAATGTGCAGGCAATCTCATTTTATTTTATTAAAATACATTTTGTATTGTTAATTTTATTATTTATTATGTTTATACAAGAGCATTATTATTTATTTGGCATAATCTCTAATGTTTTGAAAATAGTAAAAGAAATATTTAATGAGCAAAGCAAAGTAAAATAAAAATATGATGATGATTTTGATAGTTCTAGGTACTTTGAGTAAAATTGTAAAAATGTAATTAATGTGTGAGTTTGCGGGTAGGAATATATTCATAGATCATATTCACTCTGATATGACGTAAATAGTACCGGCTGATAATATTGAATACAAACTATTTTTTAATTATCTATAGCATATATATGCAGATTAGGCAGAGGGATCGTAGTGTTAAGACACTTTCCGTAAAATTATTGAAATAATTCGTGTTAGCAAACAAGACCAAAGAAAAACGTTTAGTTAAACCAGATAACTGAACGCTTTGCTTTTCTCTTGTTACGAGAGCGAAGAAATGAAAATTTTAAATTATCCCGAGAAGAATTGTACTCACACCTTTTGGTTTTACAGTCACAAACTACGCCACTGCACCACGACGATCTCAATTTTTTATGTAACGTTTACATTTTTTTGTCATAAAGCTTATTTCTGTATTTATTTCAGCTTGAAAATTTTAAAATCTTGTAAAGCGCATAGAATACTGAGTAACATTTCAGCCGGTCTTCGTGCTTCGCCAGTTTATAGCACTTAGTTAAAGTTTTAAAGGTAGGAACACTTTGTTAACTTTAATCGTTTCCTTATTCAACTTGAAAATATAATAAAGTAAGCGATTTCCACTTGGAGTAAATGTTTTTGTCGATTTTGCGAGTGTTTTTTTACTTTTTTAATTTAGCATAAATTTTCTCTAATACCAATGAAAAAAATACCTTCACTATTATGCAATAGCTCTTTATTGTATAATAGAGATGTGATAGCTTAGTGATAGGGCAGTCTGTCTATTAATTTCTTTGTTAATAATTAAATTAAAATGTGAAATAACTATAGCTTAATTCATTCTTTTCGTTTCGAAAATCTAAATAGCTATAATATTTTTTATAAAAAATGTCTCAACAGATTATCCCATAATATTATATAAAAATGTTAAATTTTAAAAATCCAGTTTATAAAGTCTGAAACATGTTGTATTTTTTGCTCTCAACACAATATGTACTACGCTTTTCATTATAAAATACACCTATTAGCTGTAGCAGGTTTCTTTAACAGTGCCTTCGTGCCTTTATTTCATCAGGTAATAGGGGAGATCTAACTTTACGACACTATCTTCCCAGTTCTAGAAATTACATTTATTTTAAATTAAACTTTTTTGAAATAAGAACGGGATTAACTTTTTTTTCTTCTATAAGTTTAAATACATATATTATTTTGTTTTGTAATAAGGACTTTTATGTATTATATAAAAGATATTTTGGAAGAGAGTACGAGGCTGTCGTGGAGCAGTGGGATAGTGTTTGTTTGTATATGTGATCGTTTTAGGTTCGACGACTTTTGATTTCATTATTTTTATTTTCCTCGTCCTAAAAAAGCCAAAAAATGAGAACATTATGTATTTTATATGTAATACTCTCATTGTTTGTCTTTTAATAATAAAATATTTGTGACAGGTCTTAATGTATTTATAATTAACTTTATTTATTTGAATGATTTTGAATTGTTTCAAAACAGTTAGCATTCTTACTTCTGGCGCCTGTGCCAAAAAGCACTTAGAGTTTTACCGTAAAACATATTGCGCTATAGACATATAAAATTACTTTCACACAAAGTTATCGGTTGAATTGAATTTGTTCTAAGAACAAAGCGAGTCTTCACATTTTCTATAATTTACTGCCTGCCACATTTTATTTGAGCACTACTCGTACTAGAGGAAGGATTATTTGTTCAAGAAACACGCAGATACCGTAGCTAGTTATTTTTACATAAAAATGAAATCTACAACGATATACCGGAATCCATATTTAACATTGATTTTTTTTATATATTATATTTTATTTAGAAGTTATCAACTGTAAACTTGATAAAGGTATGCTGTAACTTCTGATGTTGAATTTTCTACGTGATTGGATGCGAAGTAATATTATTTTCGGTACATAAATAATAACTTAAATTATTTTTAAAGGTTAAATAATTCATTATAGTTACTTTATTATGGCCTGTTGTAGAGCAGTTACCCAAGCTAAGCGACGAGTTGTGGGTCCGATACACATTTCCTCGAAAACGAAATATTAAATATTTTCAAATTAAATATTAAATGTTTATATTTCTTCGCTCTGGCAACCTGGCAAAGCGTGGCGTTGAGTTCCGCCCAGTGGCTTAAATTCAGCGGAAAGTGGGAAACGACACGGAGTGTCGTAACACTAGGTTTCCAAGTTTTTCTGCTTACTCTGCCATGTGCAGAATACAGAGTGAGGCTGAGAAAAAATATAACTTTATTTCAACATTACATTATATAACATATATATATATACTTGCACACATTTACGTATGGAAACAATTACAAAAAATATATTTACTATTGACTAATGCCTATTTATTCTAAAAAGTATTAATAAAATAAGCGAGTAAAATGTTAAGAAAATCGAGTAATAGCAGTGTATTCAAGAAAAAGGTTTGAATTGAAAAATGACCTAGGGACTGTAACAGAGTAGGTCTTTTCCCTTTCAAATCCCCAAAAGGGTTTATTGTAAACGATAACAACTGTCGTTGGAAATCCTGGCCGTGTTACAGGAGTACAACAATTCAAGTCGTATATCTTAAGTGAGCTGTCGATTGATATCGGCATATTACGATGGAAAAGAAGTTTTTGGTGACTTGATTTTTCTTTCTTACTTTTCATTTATGTATTTATTATATAAACTGTGTATTTTTCGTCTGAAATTAATAATATTCACTATGTATATGACATATTCAAGCACGGTGTTGATATCAGCCCCTGTTAGGTTAATCTGTCATATTATAATAATTTCAAACTTTTTAAAATAGGTACCCGGATAACAAAGTGCTTTGTACGGTGAGCAAAATTTTATAAGCATCATGTGTATTCGTAATTACTTTGTTAATTAACATTGATTAATGAACGTTTAGAGCTTAGTCCAAATGTTATTGTTTTGCGAACGGCGTTACGAGATTCTTTGGAGGAATTACCTTTTATTACGTTTAAATGATCAAGCGTTTTCAGGCTTTTAGGGTAATGGGCGTCAGGTGCGTATAAGTGTTGGCTTTTTAACGTGAAAAGACCTAAATAACATTTAATTATACGAATAAATTACATATCCTTACTCCAAAAACACTCAGAACTATAAAATGGTAAGGCAATAGGCATAATTCGCTAATTGTTATTAATTGTTATATAAATCTTTCTATCTACTCGTATACTTCAGAAATTGTGTAATACTTTTTTTAAGTGACAATAATATATTCTTGTTGCTTTATTAAGTATCAAGTATAAAAACATGCTGTTGTTATCACAGTTATATTATAATTGTACTTAATAGTTCCAAGGGAAGGTCTAAATAGTTTGGTGAATTGTTTGTAACTCTCAATACTCGCTCATACTCGCCGTTTCTGCAATATTCAGAGTCAATTATAACAATTATATACTTAGGCATTATTTATTTTAATATTTTAGCTAAATGAAGTTAAGTGACTCTAGTGTATTTAAATTTAATTTAGGAGGTTGAGATGATCTTTTAGACCTACAGTTATTAAATAAGATATGAAGTGAGAACTCAAAATATATTTTAAAGAAAAAAATCCAAAAAGTGATTTTTTTTAGGTATTTCATAGAAAAAAAATATTAAAAAATATATAAACTTATATTTGTAGTTTCAAACTCAACTTCAAGTTCTCAAATTTAAGCTTGGGAATTTTCACAATTTGCGCTTTTCATTCATTCATTTATCTATAATTCTCAAATTGCTACGGAACACTCGGTGGGCAATTCCAACTTTCATTTGACATTTTTTTATAGATATGTCATAAAATTAACTATCAGAAAAAATAAGATAATATTCCAACAATAAGCTACAAAATGTATATCAGAACACGTCGGAACTGTAAATGTTTGACAGCTTCTTGCTGTTAAGATTTCTGATATATTTTCAGATATTGCAATCACGATATGATTTCGAATTATTCGATGTTACTTTAAACGACGAAAAATTTGAAATAAGTTTTCTATTTGATGCGTATATATTTTTTTATATTAAATTCTTAAATATTTTATTGTGTATTTCGATATTGAGAAGATTTTCATTGGATTGGACTAAGATATGTTAAGTATAAAGCATATAACAACAAATTAAAAAATATGTAGATGCATTGTGATACCGACTCAATTTTTTTTCCAGTATAATAATTATATTAAAATAGTTCAAGCACTTAATATTTAATATACTTCACTGATACGAGCTCAACACACTGAATGTATGTGAAATCGGGTGAAGAACGTAATTTTTGGTAAAAAACTCTGTCAACGTATTTAATTTGTTTATTTTTGTTGATTATTCCTCTCCTAAAACCGCTTCTAATTTAAGCATACGTTCAACGAACACAAAATGTTTTTTTTTTAATATTCTTAAAACATTAACTGGTAAAATTCATAATTACAAAACAATAATTAAGGGATGAGAATAAATTCTCGAACTTGCCCGAACAAGCTGTGGCAGTCTGATCGTTATTTATGAGACGGTTCACATGAAAAATGTCCCCGACTAAAGAGGAGTTGGAACTTTAAATCTGGAAATCGATACACTTACAGTGAGACCGAGTTTAAGGCGATATAATTCATTGTTAAATTCTGATACAGCATTATTTGTGTTTTCAATTTTATGACACTAAAAGCGGCGTCTGAAATCAAATTAGCTACAATTATATTAGATACATATAACCAGAACAATGTATAAGTGAAACAAAATTATGTACATACTTTTTTAAGAAAATTATGAGGACGTAAGAAATTTGGCACAGCTCTAGTTTATACAGAGAAAGCGTATAAAATACTGAAAATACTTAAAAATAATGAAATACATTTAGTACGGGCACTAACATATTATGTCTGACAATATATATCAATGTATATCAATGTATGAAGGTAGACGTTGCTATAGCAATTCGTATTTAACGCGTCAATTCCTTCTCTAGTAGGTCAATTCGTTCTCAAGTAAAATGATGATTTATATAAAATGCAATTTGTTCAGTAGTATTGGTTAGATTGAAATTCTTGGTTGAATTATTACTGAATGTTCCCTATCAGATAACGTATCTGGGAGATTTAATAAAACAATAATTTTGATATCTCTGGCACATATTGTATTGATTTTATTTATTTAGAAAACGTATAAAAATTGATAAAGCAGTACTAAGCACGTATTTTTTATATTTTTTTTACGATAAGACCATATGGTTTAGTGCCCAGAGCTCTTGGATAGATTCCAAGAGGCGTAGGTTCAAATCCCGATACATTCAAATAATTATATATTTTCTTTATAAGTATTTTTCTTTTCTACTTTAATATTCCATATGTTTTTGAGTATTAAATATTTATTTATTAAATATAATTGGATATTATTATTCTTGGGAAATTTATAGACTGCTATAAATAGTTTGAAGCAAAAATAATATAAAAAAAAAGCAGCAGATGGCGCAGGGTCACAAGCATGCGACTGTAAACGCAACAAGTATTGAGTACAATCCCCATTCCAGGAAATGAAATACTTAGTATTTTTTTCCTCGCTCTGGTAACAAGACAATGCTCGGCGTTAAGTTTCGCCACTCAACACGCAATGATCCAAATTCAGCAAAAGTAAGGAATGAAAATGTATCAATGAGAACAAAGTATTGTAACCCTGGGTTCTCAAGTTGCCTCTGTCTACACTGCTAAGTGTGGAATATAGTGTGAAGTTGAATAAAATACCCTGAATATTTTAAATAAAAGAAGCTCCTTCACAATTTTAAACGATATAATATTCTTTTTTTCTTTGAGACAAATAATTTGAAACACTAAAGTACTAATTCTTATAAAGTGCCAAAATAAACGTAGCGCATTTAGTATTGGCAACATACTAGCTTGTTCCGCATTTATATAGCACTTGTATGCTGGCATCCTACGTGCTTCAATTTATTGAATCAACAGAAATTTTATTACATTAAGAAGAAATGAATTTTAAAATACGTACCTTGGGTAACCACAATTTCTCATGTTAAAAACAATTTTACTTATTGTTGTAATAATTGTGCCATAACCCATAATCTGTCATGTTTAAAGTCACGCGCTTGTGCCCCTGGCCCACGATAGATATTGATATACATTAACAGAATTAAGTAATGAAAATATGCCATATTTACTAGAGTGAAAATGAGACTTACAACTTATCGTGTATACAGTCGCATGCTTGCGCCTCTGCGCCACGACGACCTAATGTACAGATTTCGGTGACTTAACTGAATTAATATTAATAGTACCAGTAAAACGGGAGATGATGACTTTGCAAAAACCCTATTACCAGAGCCATCAATTTAGAATATATTTCTTTTAAATTCTAGTTTTCCTATTAATCTATATAAATATTTTGGAATTTATATAAAACATAACTTAACCCTACAGCGCATACAGTGCCACATCTGGTACAGGTAAAGTAAATAAGTCTACTGTTCGTTCAAAGATACGTAGCGTCATTTATCGACCGACGGGATAATCTTTAAATACTTAGCAATGATTTAGTAATTGCAAATGTCACTAGATAGCGTTAGATATCGAATGATCTTGTGATTCTTACAGAATTTGAATGATCGATGCGAGTTCGTGGTTTACGTAAATTGAAAAATCGAAATAAAATATTTTTAAAAGATTTTGTAGCGGAAAAAAATATATTTACATTGGAAATAGTGTATAATAAACAAAGGTAAGTAATTTTTTTTGAAATATTACTATATTATGTACTGAAATACCAACTTATTTAAATGTTCCAGATATGGTTCACCACGCATTAGTTCAATTTTATTATGTTGTTTCGGTTTGATTTCATTACAGATTATGGCGAAGAAGGTACTATCTAACGAGTTGATTGAGCAGTATTTAGATTTACCCTCAGGGAGTGAAGACGGTTTAGAATTTTCAAGTGTGCAAAGTGACGATGACATGGCGAGAATCAAGGAAAACTTGAATGAGTGGAGATAGTGACTCTGAAAATTATATTGAGCCTACTAGGCATGTACCATTATCTTCTAATAATTGTAGCACTATCCTCGCCGAAAACAACTCCGTCGCCGAAACAAATCGAAAGAAATGCCAGAATATACCTAAGAGGGAGACTTTATCAGTGGACGAACAGATATGCGCAACAAAAGCTGCAAATCTCCTACGTCAATATCTTTCCAATAAACCGCACACACCGAAGCTGAACTTTCCTTTAGAAGCAAGGAATCCAGTCATTTGGAACAGTAAACGAAAGTGGACTGGGCAGAGATTTGAAAATTCCATCCCTGGAAGACTTGAAGAGTACTAAAACAGAACGAGGCCATTCAGAAGAATGGGTAGCTGATGTAGAGGGCACGGAAGTTGGCACAATGATGTGGTATGATAATAAGCCTGTAGTTTTGTCTTCATCTTTTGTAGGGCAACAGCCAATTGAAAAGGTTAGCCGGTATTGCAAGAAACAAAAAAAATACATGAAAGTGGATTGTCCTAAAATAGTAAAAATCTATAATCAGCATATGTGGGGAGTGGATTTGTTGGACTCCTTTCTTGGGAAATACAAAATAAAAATGCGTACTAGAAAATGGTATCTGCGTTTGTTTTACTATTTTCTAGACATTGCCACAATAAATAACTGGCTTCTACACAAGGGGGTGGGAGAACAAAAGATTTCAAACTGGAAATCGCAAAAAGTCTTTGTATATGTGGACCATCATCACAAAAAAAAGAGAAAGACCGTCTTCTGCTACTGACGACGCGATTGAGAAGAAGAAAATAAGAGATGCAGCAATCCTTCCCCCTCGAGACTCAGACTGGATAACTTTGATCATCTGTTTATATGGAACAACACTATAAATATCCACAATGCAAAGGGAAAACTTATATATTTTGCGAAAAGTGTCGTGTTGAGTAATATTTGAACAAAGACAGCATTTTTTTTTATAAATTTCATCAGTAAGTAGAGCACTGTTGCTATAAAACTTAATATATGATTATGTTCATATATCCTGATTAAGAGCCAAATACTAATGTTAATGCATACTGTACCACATATGGAACAGATTTGAAAAAATAAATATCTTCTTAAATAATATTTTTTTATTGTTATTATTACCATTTATTATGTCTAGACGCTATATAGAACCACATATATTTAACTGACAACATTTAAAAAAATCATGCATTGTAGGGTTAATTTGTTTATTCATAAATGGATATAATTATTGGTAAAAAGGTAATACGGTCAGTGCTTGTAATGTATAAGGGTCAGAAAGCGTTATATAGACAATTGCCTTCCGTAACTTTAATCTATATACAATATATTATTATATTTACTTGTTCAGAAACTTCAAATATTTGATCAGAAACAATGAACGTTAAACGTATTTACTTTTGATATTTGCTATAATTCCAAATTTATGTTAAAGCTATTAAAGTAGATACTTATATCAATATATGGTTAATTTAGGTTAGGTTAGTTATTTTTAGTTTTAAGTTTTAAATTTATCGTAATAACAGTATAGCATAGACTTCACTTTTATATAACTCTGTACATTATAAGTTCAAAAAACGTCTATTTAAAATGAATAATCGAATAATATCTGTATTCATCGTTATCACGAACATCTTAGAATTATTTTTAGCAAAGAATTCGGTAATGGCTCTTCATTTTATAAAGATTTCGAAGAAAACATCTTTTTCATTTGTGAATTGAGATCTTAATTTTTAATGTACGTTCTATAATTTATTTTCCTTTTAGGTCCATATTTTTCGGGACTGTTAATTTGTATTCCTGAATGAATATAATAATTTAGCTTTCACACTATACTTACTTTAAATAACGTTTAACTATGTATAATTACATGGTATAAGCAAAAAGATATATGTATATGTATATATATATATATATATATATATATATATATATATATATATATATATATATATATATATATATATATATATATATATATATATATATATATATATATATATATATATATATATATATATATATATATATATATATATATATATTGGGCTTAATCTACTATTTATTCATAGTCTATTTATTTATAGGTTTTAATTATTCAATAGTACTTCTCTCGCCCCTCCTTCTCCATATTTCTCTAAGGCTGAAGGATTTCATTATTTGTCTTTTCCACTTTGCTCTATTTTCTTCCTCTATCTTACACACTTGTCTATACTTAAGTATCACATCTGTCATATTGTCTTAGATCTGTTTACTAATATTTACATTTTCATGCACAAATAATTCAAATACAAATATAAATTTATTATCTCGTATTTATCATATAAGATACATGTAAAGCAGTTCGTAGTACTGTTGATATGTTAAAAGGTTTTCGTATTTGGCTTGAAAATTGAAAATTCATTTAGATCCCGAGGGATCGATGTATTCGGAAGAAATTTTCAATCACACCAGCAATTGTCACGTCACGACAACCTCTTTATTGTTATGTCTTAATAAGACGCCTTCCGGCTAGGAGAATTGCCGGCATTCGGTATGTGACAGGCCATTGTTAGCAAAGACCTACGTTTCAGTGCATAAATAAAGGTTGATAATGATATAGTGGGGAACGGAAGTGGAACGGAGTGTCATAACACTAGGTTCCCGGGTTCCCTCTGCCTACCCTGCCTCGTGCGGGATACAGCGTGAAGCTGAAAAAAAAAAGATAATGATGATACTGGTCTGTGTGGCTGTAACCGATAGGTCGGTAGGATCCTAATTCAAGGAAATAAAATATTTAATATTTGAATTTGGCAAAGCGCGTCGTTGAGTTCCGCCGATTAACATGTAATGCCTCAAATTCACCGGAAAGTGGGAAACGAAGTGCAATGTGGCGATCTGCCTATCCTGGTATGTGCGGGATGCAGCGTGAAGCAAAAAAGAGGAGACAATAAAAAAAGATAGTGATATTAAATTGTGTTCTATCATAGAAATTATTGGCTTGTATAACAACAATTACATACACGTAATAGTACTGTCGGAATCGTTGTGACAAAGAGCATTAGTTTTTTGCGTTTGAGCTATTCGTACCGTCTTGTACTTCGTCTTACAGTTTTTGTAATATTGAATTTTTGTTTAGTGTATTGCTTGTCAGTATTTTTTTAAGAGACCTGTCGTGGCGCAGCGGCACAAGAGTGTCACTGTAACTGACAGGTTCTGGGTTCGATCCCGAATTGAGAAAATGAAATATTTAATATTTTCAATTAAAATGTTTAATGTTTCATCTTTCGCTCTGGTAATAAGGCAAAACGCAGCGTTGAGTTCCGCCACTCAACACGCAATGCCTCAAATTCGGCGGAAAGTGGGGAAAGGAAGTGGATCGGAGTGTCTTAACACTAGGTTCCCGGGTTCCCTCTACCATGCCTCGTGCGAGATACAGCGTGAAGCTGAAGAAAAAAGAAAAAAAAAATATTATATTTTTAATTATGTTATTATGTTTACAATGGAAAATTAACTTTTTTATTTTTATATCAATATACAATTCATAATTAATTATTTTTATTTCACGTGTTATAACAGAATTATTACTAATAATCAATTTCAGTCCATGACTTCGTTTAAAATTTTGAAAGAATTAAATATACAATATTAATCTTAACGAAAATATGAAAATGACAAAATAAATTCGGAAAATTAAGTCTTTATAATTAAGTTTTCATTAATACACAATGACGTCGTCGCATATAGTAATCCTTTTAACAGTAAAGTACTTTGGTCCGCAGCGAACAGTGATTTAATTAATGTTGTGTCAGCCTATCATTATTTAATTTAAAAAATGTGTTTTTAAGGTTTCACGCCGCAGAAGGTAAAAACCGAATCCTTATGGGATCACTTTGTTACTCATCTATCCGTCTGTCTGGCCGTTTATCTCGAGATCGCCTGTAGGTATAAAGGTGAATTTGCTATTATTAAAAAAAAATTTGTACAACGCATTAAATTACAGAAAAATAAGCTTCAAAGTTAATATTTTGTGTTTGTTGAATGTGTGCTTAAATTAGAAGCGGGTTTAGAAGAGATTAAACAACAAAAATTAAACAAACTAAATACGTTGACAGAATTTTTTACCAAAAATTACGTTCTTCACCCGATTTCACATATATTCAGAGTGTTGTATCAGTTAGATATATTAAATATTAAGTGCTTAAACTATTTTAATATAATTATTATATTAGAAAAAAAATGAGATGGTATCACAATGCATCTACATATTTTTTAATTTGTTGTTATATGCCATAAACATATATTAGTCCAATTCAATGAAAATCTTCGCAATATCGAAATACACAATAAAAAATATTTAAGACTTTAATATAAAATAATATTTACGCGTCCAATAGAAAACTTATTTCAAATTTTTCGTCGTTTAAAGTAACATCCAATGATTCGATTTCATTTCAATCGTGATTGCAGTATCTGAAAATATATCAGAAATCCCAACACCAACAAGCTGTCAAACATTTACAGTTAGATTTCCGACGTATTGCTGGAATATTATCTTACGTTTTTCTGCTAGCCAATTTTATGACATATCTATAAAAAAATGTCAAATGAAAGTTGGAATTGCCCACCGAGTGTTCCGTAGCAATTTGAGAATTATAGATCAACAAATGAATGGAAAGCGCAACTTGTGAAAATTCCCAAGTTTAACTTTGAGGACGCCTGCGCTCATTTTGGATGACATGAACTACATTTATAAGTTTATAACTAACTATAAATATACGTTTATATATTTTTATTATAATTTTTCTATGAAATACATATAAAATACCCTTCTTGGATTTTTTCTTTTATTTATATTTCAAGTTCTCACTTTATATCTTATTTAATAACTGTAGGTTTAAAGGATCCTCTCAACCCCCTAAATTAAATTTAAATACACTAGAGTCACTTAACTTTATTTTGCTTAAGATATTAAAATAAGTAATGCCTTAGTGCATAATTGTTATAACTGACTCTGAATATTGCAGAAAAGGCGAGTACGGGCGAATATTGCAGAAACGGCAAATATCGAGTGTTACATACAATTCACCAAACTATTTAGAACTTCGCTTGGAGATAGTAATTACAATTATAATATAACGGTGATAACAACAGCATGTTTTTATACTTGATACTTAATAAAGCAATAAGAATATATTATAGTCACTTAAAAAAAAAGTATTACAAAATTTCTGAAGTGTACGAGTAGATAGAAAGATTTATATAACAAATAGCGATGATTTTGAGTGTTTTTTGAGTAAGGATATGTAATTTTTTCGTAAAATTAAATATTATTTAGGTCTATTCACGTTAAAAAGCCAACACTTATACGCACCTGACGCCCATTATCCTAAAAGGCTGAAAACGCTTGATCACTTAAACGTAATAAAAGGTAATTCCTCCAAAGAAACTCGTAACGCCGTTCGCAGAACAATATTATTTGGACTAAGCTCTCAACGTTCATTAATCAATGTTAATTAACAAAGTAATTACGAATACACATGATGCCTATAAAATTTTGCTCACCGTACAAAGCACTTTGTTATCCGGGCGCCCATTTTAAAAAGTTTGTAATTATTATAATATGACAGATTTAACTAAGAGGGGTTGATATCAACACCGTGCTTGAATATGACATATTGATTAATAAATATATACATAGTGATTACAAATACACTTAGTTTATATGATAAATACAAAAATGCCAAATAAGAAAGAAAAATCAAGTCACTAAAAACTTCTTTTCCACCGTAACATGCCGATATCAATCGACAGCTCACTTAAGATATACGACTTGCATTGTTGTACTCCTGTAACACGGCCAGGATTTCCAACGACAGTTGTTATCGTTTACAATAAACCCTTTTGGGGATTTGAAAGGGAAAAGACCTACTCTGTTACAGTCCCTAGGTCATTTTTCAATTCAAACCTTTTTCTTGAATACACTGCTATTACTCGATTTTCTTAACATTTTACTCGCTTATTTTATTAATACTTTTTAGAATGAATAGGCATTAGTCAATAGTAAATATATTTTTTGTAATTGTTTCCATACGTAAATGTGTCCAAGTATGTACATACATATGATATATAATGTAATGTTGAAATAAAGTAATATTTTTTCTCAGCCTCACTTTGTATTCTGCACATGGCAGAGTAAGCAGAGAAAATTTGGAAACCTAGTGTTACGACACTCCGTGTCGTTTCCCACTTTCCGCTGAATTTGAGCCACTGGGCGGAACTCAACGCCACGCTTTGCTTAGTTGCCAGTGCGAAGAAATGTATCTCGAGGAAATGTGTGTCGGACCTACAACCCGTCGTTCAGCTTGGGCCCCTGCTCTACGACAGGCTACAATAAAGTAACAATAATATATTATCTAACCATTAAAAATAATTTAAGTTTTTTTTTTTAAACAGAAAATGATGTTACGGCGATTCCAATCACGTACAAAATTTAACATCAGAAGTTCCAGCATACCTTTATCAAGTTTACAGTTGATAACTTCTAAATAAAATATAATATATAAAAAAATTTCAATGTTGAATATGTATTTCGGTATATCGTTGTAGATTTCATTTTTATGTGAAAATAACTAGCTACGGTAGCTGCGTGTTTCTTGAACAAATAATCCTTCCTCTAGTACGAGTAGTGCTCAAATGAAATGTGGCAGGCAGTAAATTACTGAAAATGTGAAGACTCGCTTTGTTCTCAGAACAAATTCAATTCAACCGATAACTTTGCGAAAAAGTAATTTTATATGTCTATAGCGCAATATGTTTTACGGTAAAACTCTAAGTGCTTTTTGACACAGGCGCCAGAAGTAAGAATGTTAACTGTTTTGAAACAATTCAAAATCATTCAAATAAATAAAGTTAATTATAAATACATTAAGACCTGTCACAAATATTTTAATATTAAAAGACAAACAATGAGAGCATTATATATTAAATATATAATGTTCTCATTGTTTGGCTTTTTAGGACGAGGAAAATAAAAATAATGAAATTTACGCAAAAGTCGTCGAACTTAAAACCGTCACGCATACAAACAAACAGTATCCCACTGCTCCACGATAGCCTCGTACTCTGTTCCCAAATATCTTTTATATAATACATAAAAGTCCTTATTACAAAACAAAATAATATATGTATTTAAACTTATAGAAGAAAAAAAGTTAATCCCGTTCTTATTTCAAAAAAGTTTAATTTAAAATAAATGTAATTTCTAGAACTGGGAAGATAGTGTCGTAAAGTTAAATCTCCCCTATTACCTGAAGAAATAAAGGCACGAAGGCACTGTTAAAGAAACCTGCTACAGCTAATAGGTGTATTTTATAATGAAAAGCGTAGTACATATTGTGTTGAGAGCAAAAAATACAACATGTTTCAGACTTTATAAACTGGATTTTTAAAATTTAACATTTTTATATAATATTATGGGATAATCTGTCGAGATATTTTTTATAAAAAATATTATAGCTATTTAGATTTTCGAAACGAAAAGAATGGATTAAGCCATAATTATTTCACATTTTAATTTAATTATTAACAAAGAAATTATTAGACAGACTGCCCTATCACTAAGCTATCTCTATTATACAAGCTGTTACATAATAGTGAAGGTATTTTTTTCATTGGTATTAGAGAAAATTTATGCTAAATTAAAAAAGTAAAAAAACACTCGCAATATCGACTAAAACATTTACTCCAAGTGGAAATCGCTTACTTTATTATATTTTCAAGTTGAATAAGGAAACGATTAAAGTTAACAAAGTGCTCCTACCTTTAAAACTTTAACCAGGTGCTATAAACTGGCGAAGCACGAAGACCGGCTGAAATGTTACTCAGTATTCTATGCGCTTTACAAGATTTTAAAATTTTCAAACTGAAATAAATACAGAAATAAGCTTTATGACAAAAAAAATATAAACCTTACATAAAAAATTGAGATCGTCGTGGTGCCGTGGCGTAGTGTGTGACTGTAAAAACAAAAGGTTTGAGTACAATTCTTCTCGGGATAATTTAATATTTTCATTTCCTCGCTCTCGTAACGAGACAAAAGCAAAGCGTTCAGTTATCTGGTATAACTGAACACTTCGCTTTTGTCTTGTTTGCTAACACGAATTATTTCAATAATTTTACGGAAAGAGGTGAACGAAGTGTCTTAACACTACGATCCCTCTGCCTAATCTACATATACTTGTATATGCTATATATAGTTAAAAAATAGTTTGTACTCTATATTATCAGCCGGTACTATTTATTTCATGTCTATAATTTTACTCAAAGTACCTAGAACTATCAAAATCATCATATCTTTATTTTACTTTGCCTATTTCAACTTTGCTTTGCTCATTTAATATTTCTTTTACTATTTTCAAAATAATAGAGATTATGCCAAATAAATAATAATGCTCTTGTATAAACATAATAAATAATAAAATTATCAATACAAAATGTATTTTAATAAAATAAAATGAGATTGCCTGCACATTTCAATCACACTGGTTCCAACATTAAGTAATCAGCTAACTGCTTCACCTAAGGCGGTTCCATGCTTACCTTAGAAGGATAATTGTATGACGTTGTTGACTATCTCTCGTGTTTGACCGTAACAATTAATCTATTTACACATATAGTTATTAGTATAAGCATATATTTGTATTGTATTTGAACACCGTGATAAAAGCGTATGCCTTATTTGTATAAGGACAAATGGACTTTATTAAATTAAACGAATTTATGTTCACCAATACCTAAATTACTGTTATATATTTATAGATTTTTTAAATAAAACTAAAGTGACTTCATTATTTTCAAAATAAAAATTAATTCAAAACCTTAATTGCAATAGAAAGCCATCGCTGCCATCAGGCGTCACAGGAACGTCTGTCGCGAATAAATGAAACAAAGAACAGGAAGAAGAAACAGGAATATGTAGAAAATATTGCGCATTCTAGCTAAAAATTACTTTTAGTGTAAGATAGTGCTGCATTATATATAACATGTATTTTTTTAATTATCTGTTATAGTAGTTAAGAAATAGCCCAAACTAACCGATATATGTATGTATAGTACATACATTTTCCCAGTCAGGACATAATGTGATCTTAAATTCCGTCATCAAACAAGATCAATACAGCCTAATATTCCATCCTACCTACCATCCATATCAAAACCGATAAGCCAACGTTGGCTATTAAAGTTTTTACCGTGGTTTTGTAAAACGTATCTTGTTTTACATTTTGTGAGCCGTAAATATCACGTTTTGTGATTTGTCATTGTGATGGCTATTCATAATGACAAAGCGCGAACATATTTACTTACTATTACTTTGAAAAGTATAGTCAAATTAGTATACCTCAAAAGTCAAACTGTAGAAACTATCACGACTGTGTTTCAGATGCGCCAAATGATTTTTGTCTCGGAAGTTGTCGTTAACAATCTTTCTGTTTCTTAATTAATTTAATGTCTACGATATATTTTTTTTAATTTGAAGCAGTAAATATTCTATGCAATAACGATACAAAATATCAAATTTTGCCTTCCTAATATAAATTAAAACCCACAAATACCTGCGACGAAGAACACCACCTTTCAAGACTTTATTAATATTAGAAGGATCATGTAATTTGCATGTACAAAAAAGAAAAATACGAAGCCATTTCTTTTCTTATTATTGGATTTTCTTAGGCGTAAATAAGAAATGATACTCTAAAAAGAAAAACATCGTTTTTCAATTACCTAACAACAGATGTAGATGAAATAAAACGTTTACCGTGTAAAATGTAATGTCATCAACCTTTCAGATTACCAATTGAAAATGTTGCTTTGAATATTTAAGTCTCAATAGTAATATTGGTTAGTTACACAATATTTAGAAAATATATTTCAAGTTATATATCTTTATTAAAAATTAAATAAGAGAATTAATCTTTAAATAATAACATTTTTACACATGATCTTAAAATGTTTTTATTATTACTGTCATTTATTTCTAGTGTTAG
The DNA here is from genome assembly GCA_019049475.1 of Eueides isabella. NCBI lineage: Eukaryota > Metazoa > Arthropoda > Insecta > Lepidoptera > Nymphalidae > Eueides > Eueides isabella. The sequence goes on from CM032397.1 coordinate 11,620,213, forward strand.
TACAAAACTATTTATTTAAAAATTATGTGAAGACATCAAGCTGAAATTAATTTCAAATACTAAGGTCTGTCCTTGTGCTGGTCCCTTTAATTAATTTGTTATAGTTATATAGGTAGGTATACAAAGGGAAATGCCTCAACGGCGTCCATCTTGAGATATATTATACACCGTACTTGTAAGTAGTTACGTGTAAATAAGTATGTAAGGTTGTTTTTTTTTTAATTAAAAAAAGCGAGTGACGTTAGATTCCGGGTGTATGTCACGAAGAAGAAGTTCGATTCCGGGTGTTAGAAGTACAGTATATAAGGCGTCTGCATTTTTTATGAAATGTATAATAAAAATAAGTTTGTAATATTTTTTTCTATGAAATACCTATAAATTATGACATTTTGGAACTTTTCCTTTAATTTTACACTGCAGTTCTGACTTTCCAAAAGTCGAAACAATAGGTTTACTGAGAGTACCCTAATAGATTTTGAATACGCACCTAAGTTCTTACAAATAATGCAGCAGCATGCAGAGTTTGCTCGTATAATATTTTAATATTCTTAAAACATTAACTGGTAAAATTCATAATAACAAAACAATAATTAAGAGATGAGAATAAATTCTGGAACTTGCCCGAACAAGCTGTGGCAGTCTGATCGTTATTTATGAGACGGTTTACATGAAAAATGTCCCCGACTAAAGAGGAGTTGGAACTTTAAATCTCGAAATCGATACACCTACATTGAGCCCGAGTTTAAGGCGATATAATTCATTGTTAAATTCTGATACAGCATTATTTGTGTTTTTCATTTTATGACACTAAAAGCGGCGTCTAAAATCAAATTAGCTACAATTATATTAGATACATATAACCAGAAGTATACGAAATGAACTAAAATTAAATACACACTTTTTTAAGAAAATTATGAGGACGTAAGAAATTTGGCACTAGTTCATACAGAGAAAGCGTATAAAATATTGAAAATACTTAAAATTAATGAAATAAATATAGTACGAGCACTAACATACTATGTCTGACAATATATATCAATGTATGAAGGTAGACGTTGCTATAGCAATTCGTATTTAACGCGTCAATTCCTTCTCTAGTAGGTCAATTCGTTCTCAAGTAAAATGATGATTTATATAAAATGCAATTTGTTCAGTAGTATTGGTTAGATTGAAATTCTTGGTTGAATTATTACTGAACGTAACTTAGATAACGGATCTTGGAGCTTTAATCAAGCAATAATTTTGATATCTCTGGCACAAATTGTATTGATTTTACTTATTTAGAAAACCTATAATATTTGATAGAACTGTACTGTGCACGTATATTTTATATTTTTTTCACGATAAGACCATATGTTTTAGTGCCCAGAGAACAGATTCCAAGAGGCGTAGGTTCAAATCCCGATACATTCAAATAATTTTAGGTACGTTTTCTTAATACGTATTTTCTTTTTCTAAGTGTAGATTAACACTTTATTATTTCATTGTTTTTGAATATTGAATAAATATTTATTAAATATAATTGGATATTATTATGTTTGATTAATTTATAGATTGCTATAAATAGTTTAAAACAAAAATCATTTTAAATAATCCAGTAGTCCGGATCACAAGCCCTCGACTGTAAATGCAACAAATTCGATCCCAATTCCAGGAAATGAAATACTTAGTATTTGTCTTTCCTCGCTCTGGTAACAAGACAATGCTCGGCGTTAAGTTTCGCCACTCAACACGCAATGATCCAAATTCAGCAAAAGCCTTACGTTGAAAATGTATGTATAAAGTATTGTTTGTAACCCTGGGATCTCAAGTTGCCTCTGACTACACTGCTAAGTGCGGAATACAGTGTGAAGTTAATAAAATACCCTAAATATTTTAAATAAAACAGGCTAAAATCCTTCACAGTTTGAAACTATATAATATGTATCTTTGAGAAAAATAATTTGAAACACTAAAGTACTAATTCTTATAAAGTGCCAAATGAAACGTAGCGCATTTAGTATTGGCAACATACTAGCTTGTTCCGCATTTATATAGCACTTGTATGCTGGCATCCTACGTGCTTCAATTTATTGAATCAGCAGAAATTTTATTACATTAAGAAGAAATTAATTTTAAAATACGTACCTTGGGTAACCACAATTTCTCATGTTAAAAACAATTTTACTTATTGTTGTAATAATTGTGAAGTTCCACAATGTATGTCGTAGAAAAAGAACTAGTTGGGCTTGTTGTGGTGCATGCAGAGAGTTTGTGGGTTCGATTCCAACTTAGGGAAATTAAATATTTAGTAATGTCATCTTATCGCTCTGGGAATAGGGAAAGCACAGCGATGAGTTCTGTCATTCAACACACATAAAAAAATTCTAAGAAAGTAATAGAAACAATAAATATGGTCATCACCCTCGTACGTTATCGAATACATTGGCATTGGAGAGTCGGAAGCCATAAAACTCATTTTTCTGAGTTGGATTTGAGCCCACATCCAACCTCTAAGACAGAAATGGCCCTTAATGTTCTAACATTTTCGATATATATCAATAAAATATAACAAGATTTTCAACAACAAAAAAACAATTATAATCAATATCATAATATTTTTATTTAATAATTTCTATGGTATAAGACGAAGAGCACGTGCCTTATTCAGCCAATCAGAGCGTGACACGTAGCTTCCGCACAGCACACGCTTTCCACTGAAACCAGTCCTACCGTGAAGAACTCTGAAGTTGTCCATAACCATTACAGTGCCTTTGAATTAAAAAAAAAAAAATAATAATGAACTAATTATGGTACAATAATAAATACACCTTTTTAATACATTTATCGAAGCCGTCTACGGTACAACGTCCGTCTGTTTAAGACGGCAGCTGTGGGCTCGAGTGTCATTTAGAGGAGGAATGAGTCCTTTTTTATCTCTCTCTAGCTCTCACCACTTAACACGCTCTCATATACTATATAATATTTCAAATTATAAATATTAGGAATCATGTAACTTATAAAATATATTTTCACGTATGTAACGGTACATATAACGCTGCTTTATATGTTTAAAACGTGATTATACATTCGTTCTCTATCACACGCTTACCTGGTTTTAGTTTGAATTTCCATTGAAATTCAGGGTCTTCATAGTATCTCGACAAATTCCTCAAGGAGCGATAGTATGCTCTACATTCTTCACTGCTTGAGAATGCCATTGCTGAGCGATCGTATATATTAAATCTACATTAATAATAATAAGTATTATTTAAATAAATGGATAATACGAGTATCTTTACTATTTTTCTTGTTCATACTGCTACATACGAAAGATACAGCAGGATTAATAAAATATTTGCCTAAGTTTACTTATGAAGTCATTGTTCTTACCAATTAATTAATATTAATATAACAATAATTGATTCTACCGGAACGACTTGTCTAAATACTAGGTTTTTTCTGACTACCCTACCATGTACGGGGTACAGTGTGAAGCTAAAAAAATATTGACACTGTCAGGGCGACTCAATGAGCATCTTTTTGTATATGGCACCTGCTTCAAACACAAAATGTAAATTATAGATGATTAGCTATCTTGTATTATCCAATGTGTAAAAACTTTCTTGTATGTATTAATATTAGGCTGTAGTAGATTCTTTAAATATAAACAAGGCCATATATATTTTTTACAAATTTAACTTATTTAAATAAGCCTACCTTATTTGTATTAAGTCATTCATTTTATCCAATCTTATAACAGGCGCCGAGTATCTGAAATGGTGCTCATCTTCTATATATTCCGCATCCACATTGAAGTTAGTTAAAAATTCGTAGTCTTCTGGGTATTCCTCCCTTAATTTAGTCGCACCGAAAAACCCATCTACTAATATTGTTTCGCCACCCGATCCATTAACGTGTTCCAGGCAATGTAGTATTTGTAATCTGTAATCGATAATCATATAAAAAATATTATGATTTGTCTTTACAAATATTGCAAATTCAGGATATTACTAATTACTAATATATATATATATATATATATATATATATATATATATATATATATATATATATATATATATATATATATATATATATATATATATATATATATATATATATATATATATATATATATATATATATATAAAACAGAATTATATTTACTAGGGAAAAAGCCTTCACACAAAATAATTTTCCCTTAAAAAAATATTATGATAAACTTTGTTTACTTCCAAAGTAAGCTTAGTAAGCTTTATAAATATTACAAATATATTAGACGACAGCCTCAATTTGTAAAAGACAACAGCAAAGACGCAAGACAAAAGCAAAAATATAACTTTAATTTTAGCGGTTAATCAAACAGCTGCGGTTTGAGAATCTAACAATATTATTTATTTTGCTTCTACAAAGTGGAGATTTAATAACGAAGTCGATTATTTCTCAAAGACCATTCGCAGTTCGTTTAAAGGTTCTTTATTACCGAGACCTTTTCAGTGGTTCAGAAATTGCTTGAAATTATTTATCGTCATTTGTACACAGCAATCTGGCTTTTATTATTAATAGGTTTCATTAGTTACAAACAAAGAACAAAATAATATTTTTCTAAGGCTATCTTTAGGTAGATAATTGTTTTCCGGTCCCTACCACTCAATATGATACTAGGTAATTGTTATGACTGATAGTGATTACGTTTCAGCGCAAGTTTACGTAGAAATCAATTTGTAAATTATACCTAAATTTACACTTATATGTATATATTTCAGTCAAAATGCTTAAGAAAATCATTATTGAATAGTGATAATATGTAGATAGTTTCTTTTGTTTATAATATTGTTTTCTAACACTCACATACAACGTAATTATCAAAATAAAAATATTCTTTCTTCAATTAAGCCATTACAAGCACTTTTGAGTAGTCAAGCTACATAGAGATTTGAGTTATCTGGATATGCTGAGAAGATCCGGAAAGAAACTCAGCAGTTACTCTTTTTAAATATAGCTTATAGTAAATGTGTACCTGTGATGCACCAACATTATTTTTGAATAAAGGAATACGTAGGTATATATAGTAATATTCCACAAAAAGAAATTTTCAAAAAAATTAACCGTACTTAACCATATTTAAAAAATATATATATATTCTATTGTAACGCTAATTTATAGTTAAAGAATAATATAGTTTAAAGGAAAGACTATAGTTAAATTGTTCAGTTAAGTCATTTAAACTAACGTATGGCATAAATATGAAATATATTTATTTCATATGTATGTCAAAACTCTTATTATTTTTTTTATGGAAGAGACGGCAAACGAGCGTACGGGTCACCTGATGGTAAGTGATCATCTTTGCCCACGGCCCCGTGTAACTCCAGAGGAGCTACTGGAACGTTGCCGTCCTTTAAGGTGAATGGGCACCGGGGCCCGGTATTACCTAATGCAAAACGCAGTGGCCAAAGCCACTACTTAACGCCGGTCTTAAATGCCGGGGGTGGTAACAATCCAGTCAAGTCTGCCCATGCGTGTTGCCATTACTGACAACGTGACTCTACCACACGCAGTTTAGTCGCCTCTTACGACACCATCTGTACCACGGTGATCCTATTCTCGGAATCACACGGCTGAATTTACTTGCATATATGTATGAAAAATTTAATGCTTATGATATTTCGTATTCATATATTTTTTTAGGTTTGTATCCTGCACATTCCAAGAAAAGAGGGAACTTGGGACCTAGCGTAAAACTTTTTGACAATTATATGAGAAATAAATAAATACTTACCCTGCAGCTTCAGTAAAATAGGTGTTATCATTATGTGCAGCTAAGGGTAAATTAGTGTACGCCGTGTCCGCGTGGTCCTGAACTGTTGTAAACTCCCACATCCCTCCAAACATAGTATGTTGAACACCACCAAGAGCTTTGCATACAATTTCAGTTGCTTCTACTGATGCTTCAACCTAGTAAAGTATGTATTATATTTAAAATTTATATTCCAATATAGATTTTTTTTTTAAAAAAAAGAGCATATTTATGCTACATAAAGAGAAAAAACGCGCGGTGGGACTGCTTTACTTTATTTGTTCCAAATTAGATAGTTAACGAAATACGGTCGAAATGGAAAGAAATATTAAATATATCTCTTAAAAACGTATGTAGTATAGTATTATTTTATGATAACGTTAATGAAAATGAAATTCCCTGTCAAAGTTTTAAGATAATTACATTTTCGATGAGGGCAACTCCATAATCTAAAAGGGACTGAAAGACCAATTTAGCACCGTCTACAGTGTTAAGAAATTTGTCCACTTTTATTCTAGTAATTCCATTATTAACTTCGTCGCCGCTCCATAACAACGGCCGCAGTCTTCGGCTTTCTTTCCAATTTTGGTAATTGAATTCTAACAAAAAATCAACTTTGTAAGTGGATTCATGTTTATCACTCCCTAAAAACAACCAGAAAAAACAATATATTATATATAAAATAGATGGTATTTTTCATTGTCACTTAAGTCTAAAAAGTTGTGAAAAAACGTTTGTGTGTTAAAGGTTATTACCAAATTGACGATTTTATAACTGACATCACGCCTTGGGAATAAAATGCTCGCTCCAGGCTATTTCAAATGTATCATTGTCACATAATTATATGATGTAAAATTTTGATAAAAAAAGACATGTCCCGCTGAGTTTCTTTCAGCGGTTCTTCTCAGGTCTAAGGCAGTAACTTAAGTGAACTGGTGGTAAATTGTTTGACGTTCAAAAAACGAAGCTTGGTACTTCTTATTTTGAATAAAAATATTTGCATTTGAATTTGTCTTTAACCCACTCATGTATTTAAAGAAGGGATTTTAGAGGAAACACGATGGTTGCAAGCACACTCGGGGAAATTAGTACCGGAACTCAAAACAAATTGCATGAAATTCGTGTAGAAAGCGTTGGACAAAGTGTCTACCAACACTAGGTTCTTACTGCGTACCTTACATACAACACAAATAAAAAATCAAAAAGCTATATCAAATTACAATTGTTAGATATAACACAATAAATATTATATTTGAGATAGCATCTGACTGAATTCTGTAATAACAGCTTTTAATTTTAACTAGGATATATTTAGAGTATGAATGGTTTTCTATTTAAACAATGCCTATAAGTGGATAAAATCGAATGAAGATATATTAGCTAAATGTATCTACAGAAAGATCTTTGAGCAATTACTTAAGTAAATATCAGCGGTACTTACAAGTGATTTTGATTTCTTTAACGTTATTTTCAACACTGTTTATGCGGGCCTCTGGAATATCTATTAAATGATGTGCACGCTGGAAAGTGTCGGCATGGTAACATGATGAACATCTACAAATGCAATACATATGGTTTAATATGTGACCTTACCATGTTGGCAGGGTTGGGTACATAGGAAACCTAGTGCTGATTCACGCCGAATTTCAGTCTTTGCATGTTGAGAGGCGAAACTGAACGTCGCCTTTTGTTTTGTTACTAGAGCGAAGAAATGAAAATATTTAATATATTTGTCGGGTAAGAATTGAATCAACTTGCTCTTTTGCAGTCGTAACGCTTGTGTCCCTATGGCACGATAGGCTTCAAATAAATATATTGTGCAGGTAAGTAAAATTATCATTGTCAACATTATTTACTTATATCAATTTTATTTTATTTAGTTAGTAATATATTTAGCTAAGGTCAGAGCTCTTTAAGCTCGGCTTCCCAAAGCCTGGTGACGCTGTAGCCAATAGGGCCAACAGATAAACGATTAGTAATATAAATTTTACCTGCAATGGTCTCTCAGCCAAACATCTTCAAATATTATCGATTCACCGCTATTAAAACTTACACATAAGGCTTTATCTTTTAATTCCACTGCCTCTATGGCTGCAAAAATATTAGAACTATACTTTATTATTATAGAATTTATTCAATATTTTTTAAACATAATGAAACTTTAACGATTTTTGTTTTGCATTCAATGCACAAACCACTGAGACGTTGTAAATTAGAGCTTTCAATTGAAATATATATACACATTATAAAGCTGCTCACGTACAATTTGGCAGTGTTCGAAAACAAGTCGACAACTTAGAGTGAATTAGAAGCAATTGTTCAACTGAAAACGTTACCAAACGCTTTCAAATGTATTAAAGAAACAATGATATTTCATAGTTATTAGTTATACATCTATATTATGGTTAAGTTTTACAACTTTATAACGGTGCTCGTAGATAGAAAGAAGTTAATGTTAAAATTTTGCTTTTTCACCTTCAACCTGAAGTCAAGGTATTATGTGTTTAATCACGGAACTAAACGCCGCAATTTGTTTACAAGATTCTGTTCCTTTCCCCGCGAAAAGACTAGAATTAATTCCTTTAGGAAGAGAAATCGAGTCCACCACAATCCTCGTATTTATAATTAGTTGAGGTTCCACTGTACCACGATAACTTCATAATATACTATATAGTTATTAGTGAAACGCCAAAGCCAGAAATTTTATAGGTTTTTTATTTGATATATTTCAATATTAGAATTATTATTAATAAAACCAAGCAATAAAAAATAACAGAATATATCTCACCTGCCATAGTTAATATTTATTTAATGAATATTCACTGTTTCATTGCGACACACCTACTTTGTTTCATTATACAAAATCAACTGACAATAGTTATTGCTCTTATCTGGTTCGACCGGTCATGTATTGAGGATGTTATTATTTCTAAGTGAATATATTAATAAAGACTGACAGAATTAGGTGCTGAACTTTGGAATCTATAAACATGTTCAACGATAAATCTACAGATATAATATTATATATTTACTTAAACGTAACAAGTGCTACATATTTATTTTATAGTAAGGCTTTCATAAAAAAAATCGTAACTTCTATGGGATCATTATGTCTGCCCCTCTGTCAAGGGATTAAGTTAAGAACGCGTAGATATATTGAGCTGAAATTAACATCACAGTTTCAAATAAGGCTTCTAAGTTTAAAATATAAAAATTATAACATTAATTTTGAGTAAATATGTTATATAATGAAACATATAAATAAAAAAATAATAGAGACAAACGTTAAAAAAACTGTTTGTACCAACATTTATTTCTATGTCACAACAGAATAACGTTAAATCTTATGTGTATTTAGTTATTTTTAAAAAGTGAATATTAAAACCATTCCGATACGCATAGCGGACTTGGTCTTTTACTTAGTTTCACGCTGTATCCCGCAAATGGCTGGGTAGGCAGAGGGAACTTGGGTACCTAGTGTTAAGACACTCCGTTCCACTTCCGTTCCCCACTTTTCACCGAATTTGTGGCATGGCGTGTTGAGTGGCAGAGCTCAACGCCGCTTTCGCCTTGTACCAGAGCGAAGAAAATGAAAACATTAAATATTTAAATTGAAAATATTAAATATTTCATTTCCTCGAGTGGAGATCGAACCCACAACCTGTCAGTTACAGTCACACGCTTGTCCCGCTGCGCCACGACAGGTCTCGAATTACAAAATGATATTAATATGTAACTAATTATATATTATTATTTATGTTTTGTTAATATATTTAGCATTATATGCCATATTGACATATTATTTTATATTATTTATTTGATTATCAAATTTTCACTACAATAATCATTCTCTTTGTTATCAATAAGACTCCGACCACTATGTTCCGACAAACTCTTGTATTTAACTTTTTATTGATAAAAGAAGAAGATAATTTTTTTACGTATAATAAGATCTTAAATTTGGACGATTATTACACATTTTAAATGAAACATTTTAACCAGATGAATTGTTATACTTGGTATTATATTTTTCTTTTCAAAATCACGCGTTTTAAATACTTGTAGTAGGTAATCCGTCGTCACAGGCTGACGGATCGGCACAAGTTATGGACAGTATAAGTTTTAAGGCAAAAAATTGTACTACCACAAAAATTCAATTAACTAATCATTAAAATAGATTTAAATGTAAATCCTAATATTGATATTAGGATTAAAATTATACATATAAAATCTTTAGATAAATTATATACTATGTGTTGTTCTGATGTGTTAGTTTTATCTAAATACGTTCAGTAGTTTGGCGTTAACATAAAATAAAAATCCATCCTCACAAACTATCATAATATTAGTACTAGTATAATTATTATTACTACTGCTTATATCTAAGTACAAAATTTCAATACAAAATTTTAAAACTTGTGAAAAATGTTAAGGCGATGTGTTGGTATAATATAAGCTCATTTGACAGCTATATTATTTTTATTTTCGTATCAAACATTTTTTAAATTTTAAATGATTTGTTAAATAATTTTTAACTCAATTTCTTAGATACTAATAATAATTTACAGGATCAAATAAAAGTAATCCTTAAGACAGAAGGAAGGAGTAAAAAATAAGTTCGTAAAAAATAATAAGTGAAGGAAATACAGTTCTAAACCTAATTGTACTTCCTTGACGTCTCTAGAATAAACTTTCTGTGAATAATGCTCCGTTTGAATTATATCGTCAGAAGCTGGTCTATAATTCAAAATGCATTAACTTGGAACTGGGACGATTACACGAAGTTGCTTAAAGTTAGTGTGAACCATTATACTAATTTAAGACATCGATATTATATTCAAGTTGGCACTGATAATAGACATCTTATTAAAAGTGCTTGGACATCTTATTTCAAACTCATAGTTTAGTTCGACGTATCGATATATAAGTTAATTTCATAAAAAATTTTGAGCATTTTTGCAACAAACTATTTTGCCTAAATTTAATAACATGTTGAAAATATTATTCACAGTGACTTTTGTATACTCAGAACTATTAAAAAATAATAAAATACTTCTAAAGATTAAATTTTTATTTTATTAAATAAAAGAAATAGCTATAAGTGAGAATTTACCTAATTAAAAGATTAGAATTTGAAAAGAAAAACACTTTTCATACAAAAAGTCTATTTTATTGCTACCCAACTTATTGTGATTTGAATTGATAAATCAATCTTCAATAAGTTAATTAGTTTAGAATCTGAGAGTAAATTTGTGTAGCTAGCGCTGCCATTCATTAGTTTTCTCCAATTTAATATTCAACGTCGACGCTATTTTACTGAAATGTTACAAATTCTGAGAAGTATAAGCAATATATGCATACGGATCTATTTAGCTAGCTACTAACAAGGTTGTTATAGAGTAGTGTTGTTGTCATAATGATTCATCATTACTCTACATTTAATTTAGACGGCAATAAATAAAAGATAGAACTGAAAGTATTAAAAAAATATTTTTCTGTTAGACAAAACAATGGCAATGCTTTGCTCAATTGCCAAAAGACCGTCGTATCATAGTAGTGCATCGTTTGTATATTGTTGTGGGTTCGATTTCCACAAGAGACAAATATTTATAAATTTAAATATTTTTTATTTTGGTTCCGCAAAACGCTGCGTTGGGAAAATGTAAGAGAGGGATTGACTTAGTATCAAGTTTCCATTGGCTATTGTAGAAAACTACAATTTTTTTCTAGCGTAAAGGTATACAATGTTACTAGAAAAAATATTTGGCGAGCACTTTTTGATAATTGCTTTACCTACGATACTAAATCCAGTTACATTAAGGTTTTCAGCCATTGTTATTAATTATTTTTTTCACATTGTTTATATATGTCTTAACGTTATAGATATGAATTAAAAATATATTTTCAATAAACTGAAATACTTTTAGTTTATTTATAATAAGATTTGTAATATGCAAAGAAAAATATAGGAAACTAAAAGCAATACTTACTTATACAACAATTGAAATTATACGGGGTAAGTGAATTAGAGGTTAGAGAAGAGAAGTAAGCGCATTATAAGTACGTACCAACGGTAAAAGTCCGCCTTCTTACCCCGAACAACATTAATTGAATTTTTTTGTTAATGTCTATCACAGGAAGTAACAAAATCATAATTAATTAATCGCTCGTATCAAAGAACAGTTCTCTTTAATATACGCCAAAAAACTAGATACAAGAAAGAAAACTTACTAATGTTTTTGTTAGAAGTCATTCATCTTCATCCACAAGAGGAACATTTGGGACAGAAAGATTGACAGCCTTAATTGAACGTAACGAACGCCATTCTATTTCTTAAGAGGCTATTGCTATCATTTCGAATAGTTCTTATAGTAAAGAAATTATTTGGTATGCAAGAGAGTGGGAAACGAAACGGAGTGTCTTAATACTAGGGGTGTCTTAACACATTTTTTTTTCACTTTGATTACATTTCACATTGATACAATTGGTTCAAAAACTTTTGGTAACATTTTCTGTGCTTTTTCAATGACTCGATTCATTTGTGGTTGTATCATGTCATTGAGATAACAATGTTAAACATAAATTTGATTATTTATCATTGTTTGTTTTAACATTTGGTGGCGTTACGTTGTTCGCTTTTCTACATTTTTTATACATAATTACTGTTGCTTTTATTTTAACAATAGGTGTAATGTACAAGAGAAAACCACTCATTTTTTACATTTATCACTGCCTTTTAAGATTGTCCCTATAAGAATAACATCATATCTATCTGAAGTTCAGTGTCCAGGTGGGTTCTGGAGAATAACGGACAGTCAATAAGTAGATAAATGACTTAAAATGGAGAATAAGGACAGTCAATAAGTAGATAAATGGATAGACAAACACTTTGGATAGTCCCCGTAGCCTGTAAGAGACTCATTATAATTCTTTTGAGTTTATGAGTTACAATGCTGTACTGCCTTTTGGTAAAAGAGGTTTTGTGTCCCGGATGTGTGGTATTAATTTTTAACCTTGATACTTTCACGTGATAAATGGTCTTGACAGGTGGACGCATGAACAACAAAGCGATTCTATAAGGATGCCGTGTTTACTGCGTAAATGTAAATAAATATTATGTTTGTAATTAATTTCCTATATTTAATTTGGCTAGTATTGGCTTGTTATATTTATAAATTTAAATATCTGTTAGTACTTTTATTTGTCAATCGAGTTACAGGTACTGGCTAATCAAGATTTGTTAAAACTCAACAGAATTCCAAAGAAATTTGTTTAAGAAAATCTCTGGAATTATTTAGTAGCTCTCGCCCTTCAAGACAGGAAAGACAAGTATTGCGGCAAGAGTTTGGAAATAATAACATTTACAATTCAAATGGCGGTCTGGCTTGTTCTCCATTTCATTATCCCTGTCCACGAAAAAGGGTCAAGCGGCAGTCAAGGTTGGTACGAATGCTACGTTGAAAATTCCTAAAACTGAAACTGAAGTTTACTTAGGTACCTTCAAATAATTGTTTCTAATATTTATAAAGGTTGGTTTTAAATAAGTTACAATAAAATTTCCTGAAATATTTGCTTAGCAATTGTTGCTGTAAAAACAAAAATTCAAAAGAAATATTGTTTCAATACTATAATGGTAAATTAGTTCAAACTTTTTTGATATTTATGAAGAAATATATAGTTAAACTTTTTTTAATTTGGTCGTCAAATAAGGCGTACATTAAACAAATAAACGTGAACAGTTAGTTAAGAAATGTTATCAATCATATCTGGATCAGTTCAAGGAGAGGCACATAAAGGTTTTTTATCTTGTCTTGTCATAAATAGTGTTGTACATGAATATATATATTTTTTATATATACGTAACATTTATTAGGGTGCCGAGTCTCGGTGAAAGGACCATTGATTGAACATTGAAATTCCTCACGAATTATATGTTGAGAAACTTCCTTCATAGCTAACACCCCACCAAATTAACAGAGATGTTCGGAGATGTTGAGGAATTGAGAAGTTTCTTAAGGGCTTTCAGTGTTTGTTAAGTGTTGCGTTTTTTTGAAGTGAAAACTTCTTTAGGCGCGTTGAGCGTTTTGGTAGAGGGTAAAATCTTCGGTACGCGTCACCGACATGCTAATGATAATAGTATATCTATCGCTATGGAGACCCAGACTAGCGCACGCGCAGTAGCCTGTGTACACGTATACACTAATACATCGACTATTTCTGACTGTATTATGTGCGCGTTGGACGCTTTTTGGATAAGTATAATTTTGTGAGTCACGACAATGATGTAAATAATGAAAATAATGTTCAAACTTGAATTCATTGAAATTCGTGTAAATATAAATAATATGTATAATTAAGATAATTGTATATTAATTATTTTTTCAACCACTTTGTATTTATATTTTGTTCATGATTTGTTTAACCCATCATATGTAACTAATAAATAAAACATAAAAAAAATCACATAATTTTTGCATATAGTTTTAATTACTCTCAACTTAATAGTTCCGTTTTCACTTCTATCGGCAGTCCCACGACTGCTATTAGTTTTTTTTATAAACTTATCAATTTTTAACATTTAGTACTTTTATTTGTCAATAAATCTGAGGACTCCTTCGAATTTTTTCCCTTACTGCTTTGATAGCCTTTTTTGAACAAACACTGATATGGACGCCCAGATTGATAACATTTTATTCATTTATTTTATATTTAACAGAAAAAATGTCTCAAACATAGGAGACTTCATTGTAACTATAGATAGCCCCATATGAAAATATTATTTCCGCCACCAAATTTTCATTTCAATTGAGAGGAGCAATATAATAATATACAACTTCCTCATATTACATTTATTGTTATATATTTTTTCTAAAGGTACCGTGGCCATGAATAATAGAAAAATACATGTGAATGCTTTTCGGCAATATGGATTGGTTGTTATTATGAAAACGATGGGACCGTGGCATGACTGGTGGACCGTAGCATTGTTATTCAATACAATTGATCTTCCTTTCTTGCAATAAAATGTATTATTGTGACATGTGATGATACAGATAAAGTTAAGATTTATATTTTACTAGCTTTTACTTGTTCTATGTTCCGAAATCATGGCCGAATGGAAACAAGAAAGAGTTGTGTTTAAAACCATATATATTCAAGGAACCCGTTAACTATTAACGTGAAGCCTATAGCCTTTCATGATGAATGGACCATCTCAATCAAAAAGTTTTTTGTCAATTCAAAACTTAGGTTGACATTAGTATTTTTTAATGTAATCGTGCGAAAGTTTCAGAAGTTTTGAGGCCTGTCGTGGTGCAGCGGCACAAGCGAGTGACTGTAACCGACAGGTTTCTGGGTTCGATCCCCAGTCGAGGAAATGAAATATTTCATATTTTCAATTTAAATATTTAGTGTTTCGTTTCTTCGCTCTGGTAATAAGGCAAAGCGCGGCGTTGAGTTCCGCCACTTGTTGAGTGGTGAAACTCACGTGCAATGCCGCAAATTCGGCGGAAAGTGGGGAACGGAAGTGGAACGGCGTGTCTTAACACTAGGTTCCTGGAATCCCTCTGCCTACCCTGCCTCGTGCGGGATATAGCGTGAAGCTAAGTGAAAGTTTCAACATAGTAGCGCATTTGAAATATTGTAACATAGAGGTAGGTAATATTGCACAATACAATAGTAATTAACAAAATATATGTATGAGTCCTGTCGTGGCGCAGAGAAATAGCGTGTGACTCTAAACGTGACAGGTTGTTTGATCCCCACTTAAAAGAAATGATATATTTAATATGTTGTATTTAAATATTTAATGTTTTCATTTTTTCGCTCTGGTAACAATGCAAAGCTTGGCATCGAGTTCCACCCTTCATAACGCAAATTCATAACAAATTTGAAAAATGTGGAAAACGGAACGGAGTGTCTTAACACTACGTATCCAAGTACCCTCTGCCTGTCCTGCTATGCGTGGGTGGGTGAAAATATAAAATATTATAAACAATCAAATTCATAGTCGTCATCGTACTTATTCTAAAACGCCAAACTAATAACGTGGCATGGAAAACCATTTGTTACAATTTTTAATTTGAATAAAAATGTGTACTTCTCGCGTGCAGCTATAAAGGTAATTAGCTCTCATAATTTTGTGAGCAGAAGCGTGTTTTGTTAAATATATATGTTACGTTGATCACAACTTTGTAAATGATAATATAGAATTTTAAACTTATTTTTTTTTTCATTGATATGTTATTAATATTGTTGTTGTTTGTCAAGAAATTAAGCAATAATTAGTAAAACAAAATAAAATTATTGGTTTAATTTCTAAAATAATTACTAACTAGAGTAGATTATCTTGTATAAATTAATATATATAAGAAAAGATGCTAGGAAAGTTAATCAGCGCTAATTAAATAACATATTATTATAAAATTATATAATAAAAAAAAATGATGTGTTGTATTATTAAAAAAAAAATGTTTGTTTTCCATTTTTCATGATTTCCTTACGTCATGGAGGTATTGTTGCAAAGTTCTATTCCAGTAAGTCTGGTTACATAGGTTATCGGTATATGACAACTAAGCAGGTTTTATGTTAGTAATGTTATTATTTTTAAATGTGACAACTTTGTGCTGAAAGTCTTAAATAAATTATTACAAATAGAGGAAGAGTAGAAAACAAAACTAAAAAATATACCTTTCATCCTTCTAAAATACAAAAAAGTTAAACCTAAAAAGGATTTGCATTTTTTAAAAGCATGCACAAAAATAGATATTGCTTCTAAGAAATAACTTTTATAAATTTTTACAACATGTGCCTGCATATATTCTGTTAAACAAAATTCTGGAAAAGTTCCACTTTACTTTTAATATTATACTAAACTTTATTGGAATAAATTTTATTCGACGCTAGCAGTGGAAGACGAAGTACGTAAAAAAATATATTTTCACATGAAATTTAGTTTGTGAAGTAACAATTTTGTTAGTGCAACGATTTTATCACATATTTTGGGAGTTATTTATAGCTGTTGATGAAATTGTAATAAATTGTTTACATACTGTTTGAAAAAATGTATATTAATTAATAGTGATAATAATTTATAGTGTATAAATAATTAATAATTGCTAATTAACAGTGGTGAGGTTATGGCGAACTTAGTATTAAAATAATTCCCTTTTCCACATTCCGACTAACTTTCAAGTCATTGAATAATAAATGGTAAAATTCACGTTTTCTCTACTAAAACGAGGATATCAAAACATATATAATATTAATATAATATATTGTGCAATATTACCTACCTCTATGTTACAATATTTCAAACTCCAGAATTTTCGTACATACGTGTGCTGCTATGTTAAAACTTTCACACGAATACATTAAAAATATTAATGTCAGAACCTATGTTTTGGATTGTCAAAAATCTTTTTGATTGAGTTGGTCCATTTCTAAAGAAATCAAACCCACAATCATTGCATTTACAATAAGATACTGTCACTATTATGGCTCTATGTCACATACATACATTTACGTATTGACAAAATATGATAACAATATTAAATTAATATACTACGAGTATCTACCATCAACACCGAGGCTTGCCTGAGTGACAAGGCGAGTAATGAGGGTATTCCGTCAATTAATGCGTAAAATTGCGTTACGTATACTCAAACAGCGCTATCTAATAGGTCTATTGTTTGACATAGAAGCCGTTTAAGTTATGTGGACCTTTTAATCAAAATATAAGTACAACAGTCTGCTGTTAATTTAAATAAAAGTAAAATAAACTTTTACTTTTATTATATTTAAATGGATAATTCACAATTATGAAAGAAAACATTTTTTTTGAAAACGTATTAAGTAAGCGTAAATTAAAAAGTAGCTGGAATCGTATCCGCGCATCTTAGACGCTGTTTAAGCGCTCTGACCAATTAATGCGTACGTTTTGTACTATATGTAATAAGTATAATATCTATACGTATAATATTTATGCTACTTTAAACTTAGTCATTTTTGATAGCCTGTATACTGCTATATTTTCATGTGTGTGGAAATTAAAAGGTTTATATACTTTAGAATATATTTTTGTAATTATATGAATATTATATTTATTTCGATTTTATAATCGAAGCTATTGTATTGATTTGAACTGGAAAATGTCCTACATAAAGGATAGAAAGGTTTGAGCCGCAGCATCCGTACCACAAAAAGATTTATAATTAATTACCTTATAGAATAAGCTATATGCTAGTCAAAAGCAAAGAGAACTTCGCTTTTGACTAGCATATAGCTTATTCTATAAGCTAATTAATTATCTTGCATGAACATCATCATCGGTTTTACATCTTCTGTCATATCTTGCAAAAAAGTAGAATTGTTGCTTGTGTTATCATTTTTTCACGTCTCGTCCACGAACAGGTTAAGAGATACTACTATAAACCAATCGACAGTATTGCATTTGTGTCTATTGATAGAAAAGAACAATAAGTTTCTAATATTATATAATGTATTATTCAAAATTATATGAAATTCAAAGTTATCTCGTGTATATTTAGTAAAAACAGTGTTTTTGCGTATATTTTTATTGATAACTTTTGTAAATAATAAAAACTTTTTTATAGTTAAGAAATATTGCTTAATTTGCAATCTTTATATAAAGAGTTTACGAGTTGCTACATCAGTACATTATGTTACATTTCAGTTCAATAGTATTCTAGGGAATACAGCGGCAAGCGACTTCTGTGGGAAAATATATATTTATAGACAACGTCTCACATAAAAATATATATATGATGTAATAATGTCTTTGATTTTCGCGATTGTTACACAATATAAATGAAACCGGATTAATCGCGTATATTGAATGATAAACATTTTTGGGCAGTGTAGGGCAGTACGCGAGGCAATTAAGAAACCGTTGGCGGTAGTTTGATATAATAATTATATTAAATGATAGACAAATGCAGGCCCGGTCGACGTCCTTGGGGGCATTGGCGACATTCCTACGGGGGATTGGCCGTGGGTCTTAAAGAATAAATTTTAAATAATACGGTCTTTCATGCTCGATAGCACTTAGTGCTGCTAGATTTAAGTAAAACTACTAATTAGTAGTATTTTAAAATTATTTAAAGCCAATGTGTTTAATGTTTTTTTTTATATGAATATTAAATATTTTATAAATAAATTTACGTTTAATGTGCTTATTATATTGTAACCGTATTATAAAAAAAAATAATCTCAAAAAGGGATGAAATTTGATTATAAATTATTTAAAAAAAAAAACAAACTAAAAAACTAGTGTTAAAATTTAATTTTGAACCGTTTTATTTGGTATATTCACTGTTTCAAAATTATTTGGAAATTTTGATGTTTAAATCAATATTTCCATGATTTTGGAAGAGTGAGTCATTCTGATTTTGCATAAAATAAGGGTTTTGCCATATTTGAATTTTGAATCAGAAAATGCAAGATTTTTTTTTCATAATGGAAGACACTATTGGCAAAATTATTGATAAGAAAATAAAACCTATAGAAGATGAAATATTTGAAATTAAAAAATTTTTAAACTTCACTGACGAGAAGTATGAGGACATGAAAAATAACACTGAAGCTTTTAAATATAGAATATCTCAGTCAGAAATCATAACAGAGGAACTTAGTTCTACAGTTATTCTTCTTAATCAGAGAATTAATCAAATAGAGCAACAAATGCGGCAGAATAACATTGAGCTTCAATGTTTGCCGGAAAATAAAAATGAAAACTTAATAAAGTTAGTTTGTGATCTCGGAAGGATTGTTGGTTGTCAATTGAAGGAGAATGACATACTGCACTGCACACGTACTGCCAACCAAAATCGAAGCTCTCCACGCCCACGATCTATAATTGTGCAATTGTCTTCCCCAAGGCTACGCGATGAGCTTCTTGCTGCGTCTATTAAATACAATAAGGGAAAATAAGTCAAAAATAAATTAAATACTGAATTGCTAGGATTACACGGAGCCAGCACACCTATTTTTATCTGTGAACATCTTTCCTCTATGAACAAGGCTCTTCACGCAGCTGCTAGAAAAAGGGCGAAGGAAATTGGTTATAAATTTGTGTGGATTCGGAATGGCAAAGTCTTTTGAGGAAAAGTGATGAAACTGAGTTCATCCTAGTGAAAAATTTAGATATGTTAAAAAACATTCATTAGTTTGTATTTTTTATTACTTATTTTACTGAATCTTTATATTGCTAGTATGTAATTGTCAAATATCTTTTTAAAATTCGACTTTTTAAAATTATATTATCAAAATACACGCGGGTTAAGAACCAAAACACATAGTTTTTTTCAAGGAGTACTTTGTAATGATTATGATATAATTGTTCTCACAGAAACTTGGTTAAACGACTCTGTATTAAGTTCTGAGCTTTTCGACGAAAGGTATGTGGTTTATAGAAGAGATAGGAGTAATGCTGAATTAATTCATAAAAATGAAGGCGGCGGGGTTGTTGTACTTATTTCGAGACAAATACATTCAAAACGTATGATAAGTTGGGAATCTAAACTAGAAGACCTCTGGGTCATTATTGATATTCCAATTTCACATACCTTGCGTCGACTTGCTCTTTATGATGATATGAGAATTTTTAAGGAACTTGAGAAATGTAACTGGGCAAAGATATTTGGGGATGACGAAAATGTCAACAAAGTTCTTACAACGTTTTATAATACCATCAATGTTATAATTGATAAATTTGTACCTAAACAAAAACTGAAAAAAAATCACAATACCCAATTTGGTTCAGTAGTCATCTGAAACGACGCTTAAAAGAAAAATACAATCTGAGACGCCGTTTTAAAAAATATCAAAACCCTATGGATGAGTTAGAATTACAGTTACTAAACTCACGTTGTACACGGTTGGCTATCGATTGCTATAATAAATACATTAGTAAATCTGAAAAAAAATATCTCAAGGAACCCGAATTATTTCTGGACATTCATTAAAGCGAAACGTGGTGGCACAAGTTCTTACCCAATTTGTATGACGGATGGAATTGTGGCCACTTCTGACGGTAAACAAATTTGTGAAATGTTTGCATCGCACTTTGCATCCGTATACAATAATAATACCCCTGAACATACGGATTTCAGAGATTGCTTGGAAAATATTGAAAATAACAGTCTCTTTTTAACACTACCTATAATAGACTCTGATACTCTATTAAAAAAGCTAAAAAATCTTGATGAGACGAAAGGTGCCGGCCCTGATGGGATTCCGCCTGTGTTTATAAAGAAATGTGCTACTTATTTAGTTGAACCTTTATTAATTATATACAACATGTCATTACGAACGGGTATATTTCCATCGGAATGGAAAAAAGCAAGAGTAGTTCCAATTTATAAAGCGAATAGTGTTGATCTTATTTTAAATTACAGACCCATTTCCATCTTATCTACTCTTGCAAAGATACTAGAATCACTCATCTGTCCCATTCTACAATATCACTTTAAGCAGAGTTTATGCATTCAACAACATGGCTTTGTACCTTATCGGTCAACATGTACCAATTTAGTTGATCTCACAGAAAATTTAGCGGAGGCTCTGGATTCTCATAGGCAGGTAGATGTTATATATACAGATTTTAGTAAGGCTTTTGACCGTTTGCCACATAACATGTTGATAAAAAAATTATATGCTTATGGTATTTTTGGTAATTTCTTAAAATGGATCAAATCTTATTTGGAATGTCGTACATTTTCTGTAGTGGTAAATGGGTTTCACTCTAAGTCTCTGAAAATTACTTCTGGTGTCCCACAAGGCTCTCATCTTGGTCCAGTATTGTTTACCATATTTATTAATGACATACCTAATGCCATACAATTTTCTAAAACTTATATATATGCCGATGATTTAAAAATGTGTAGAGTAATAGATACTATACAAGATTCAATATTGCTTCAAAAAGACCTTGATGCACTCGTCGAGTGGTGTTTGCATAATAAAATGGATCTTAATCCAAAAAAGTGCTTCTAAATAAGTTATGGTCGAAAAAGAATATTCGTCAAATTTCATTATAATATAGTTCAAAATAGCATCCAGGAACTCGAGCAAATGCGTGATCTGGGAATATTATTTGATAGAAAGTTAACTTTTTTACCTCACATTGAAGAAATAACGAACAGAGCTTCAAAACTACTAGGATTTGTTCTTAGAAATCTTAAAGGGTTGCGGGATAATAAAGTTCGTATACTGCTCTACAACTCTCTTGTTCGCTGCATCCTAGAATATTGTTCAGTGGTATGGAGACCTCATTATGCGAGTCATTCTTTACTTATAGAACGCATACAAA
>CM032397.1:11644824-11709824 GCA_019049475.1 Eueides isabella
AAATAAATAAATAAATAAATAAATAAATAAATAAATAAATAATAAATAAATAAATAAATAAATAAATAAATAAATAAATAATAAATAAATAAATAAATAAATAAATAATAAATAAATAAATAAATAAATAAATAAATAAATAAATTTGAATTTTGCTGCCGAGAAATTGACAGATTAGTTTCGTTGGGACTACGAATGGTGGCAGTAGCAGCAGTTTTTGTTCCCTATTTCTTGCTATATTTCCTTGTTATATTTCCAAAAAAAATGGCCACATAAATACAGATAACTCGTATATCACACCGTAAAAAATAGGTTTCATAAATACAGCTTTATTGTATCCATGACTATCTCAAAACGACGAGGCTTTCATTGGAATTTCGATAGTGTTGAGGTGACGTGAATGTTAAAGTTGAATGACAATACTGCCAATAAAATAGTAAGTCGCGATAAAATTAAACATAAATGAAATATATATAGTTTTTGTTTAGTATAGTGTTAATAAATAAAGTTATTTAATAAAAAAATATGACTCAATGCAGAAATAGCAATTTAATTAAAAGTATGAATTTATAACATAAGAATAATATTGTTGATTCTGAATTGTTGGTTGTAAACTCGGGAAGGTTCAAATAGTAAAAAATTTGGAAAAATTGCGGGAAAAATAATAAAACACAATCGTAGGTAGAACATTTTTTGATCATCATTGATTGACAATCAACAATTGATTTTTCCACAGAAAATGTTTTACCTACCTAATTAATAATTAATTTCCTATAACATTTGACGTTTATTTTTTCGGTACAGTAGACTGGATCCATTCAAATTGAAGTAAGTAATAAATATTATATTTTTTAAAGATTTTTTGATTTCTATTATTTTTATGTTGTCAGTTAATAACAACATTATTTACTTTTATTATTTTTAAATACCAAAGAAATAAGTTATCAAAGTCAATCAAATGTGCAACGTGCTACTTCACGCAAACAGACAATAATAGCATTCGTCGTGATATTACAGAATAGCTTACTACAGTAAATTATAATGAAGAAAATGAGCGCAATTAAATCGAGCTATACCGCTGAAGCTAGTATTCCAGTAACCTAGAACATTTAGTATTCCATTATCACCAACAATTAATTGACAATATTGTAATGTTGACAATATTATATAAAATTACCATCCATTCAATATACTGTTTTTAAGGTTGGACATTTCTCATACGAGTCATTACACTAAACATTTCTTCACTCAACAAACATAAAATAAAACAATTGTTTTTAAATAACTTAATTCGGCGTAACTTAGATAATGTGCAGCAAGTCCATGCCCACTTTCGAGATGCCAAGTAACATGTAACGATATTAAATAATATTAATGAAATTTGTTAATAATTTATGATTCCAAGAGCTAGAAGTAACAATGTTAGTGCTTTGAATATTTATTATTACAAACTCAGCATCTGCCTAAGCCAAAGGCAGCGTCTGAAGAATGTGTTCATCGCCATGATACTATAATCGACGGCAACGAAAACTCAGTAATGATAATGGAACCCACAACTGTCCTACTTATAATATCTTTTATTTTCGTGATTGTTACACATTTTAAATGAAACACTTTTAACCAGATTAATCGCGCATTGGTAAACATTTTTGGAAAATCCGACGTATCGAACACTTTACAGGAGTCCGTGCTCTTGAGCACGGACTACTGTAAAGTGTTCGTCAAATGACAGACGGACACCACTTCAGTCCACCACCTACCCAAGGGTAGTGGTGGTGGACTGAAGTAGTGTCCGTCTGTCATTTGACATAATTATTATATTAAACTACCGCCAACGATTCCTTAATTGCCTCGCGTACTGTCCTGTATTCTTGCAGAATGAGCTAACTGTGTCTGGTCCTTAAAAGTGTGGTGTGCTGGAGACTTTAATTTTTTTAAGAGTGGGTCCCAGGTGGTAGAAAGTTACCAACCATATTGTCTATTGAAATTAGGATGTTTTTGCATTTCAATAGCCTCGCGTATCATTCTAGGGATATATCTAATCTCCCTAGCGACTATGTGGGGTTTATCAAACCTGATGAAATGCTTGGATTTGTTCGATGTATGCCCACACACAGCTAACCTCGATACATGCCCATTCTTGACATCAGAGATGTGTTCCTTCACTCTAACACCGATGCTTCTCTTAGTTTTACCTATATACTCGTATGATAAGCCACAGTCTTATGACAACGCTGGCAGCTTGTTCTGATGAAGAGCAGTTCACTTCACCTGTCGAAGCTAGTCCCCTAGGTGTTTAGCATCGCAGAGGTTGTGGGCTCTCCGAAACAAAGATAAACCCACGGTAGAAGACTGTGTAAGGTGGTGATGAGATTCACCATTGAGGTATCTATTGGTGTGTGTCTTGTACATAATGTATGTAACACAACAATACAGTTTCCGCCACGACATTTTCATTTCAATTGAGAGAAGATATAGATATAATAACATACAGCTTCTGCATATAACATTTATTGCCTTCCTATTTATTACCTTTTTTCTAAAGGTCCCATGGCCATGAATAATAAAAAAATACATATGAATGCTTTTCAGCAATGTTTTCAGATATTGGTTGTTATTATGAAAACGATGGGACCGTGGCATGACTGGCAACGAACGACGAGGCAAAAAGTGAAATTAAGTTGGCATGTAATGATATTAATAAAGTTATTTATGGTCCGTTTCGCACGCTTGGCCAATGGAAATATGAAAAAGTTGTGTTTGAGATATGACATATACTAAGAACCCGTTAACCTTGAGCGCACATCGAATCTATTAACGTGCAGTAATATAGTCTATATAGCCGTTCTTGATAAATGGACTATCTTAACAGAAAAAATTTTTGGAAATCCAAAACTGTATTCGTTGTAAAATTTTTACACAGCACTCGTACGGAAGTTCTCGAGTTCGAAATATTGAACTTAAATTCCTAATTTTCTATCGTAGAGGTAATATTGCACAAAATAATATTGATTAATGAAATATACCTTACCAAGTCATAAACAATCTAATTCATAGTTATCATTATATGCAAAAACGCCGTTAAAGCAAAAAAAACAACTTTGTAGGCAAACTTATAACAGGATGGAAAATCATTAGTTACAACTTTTAATTTGAATAAAAATGTGTACCGCTCGCGTGCTGCTATAAACGTAGTTTATGAGTAACTCTCATAATTTTGCGAGCAGAAGAATTTATAAGTCACGTTGATTACAACTTTATTAATGATAAAATAAAATATTATACCATTTTGTTTTTTTGTTGTTATTATACGATGAACACAAATTTTATAAACAATAATACAAATATACAAATGTCTAATATTTTTGAGAACAAAATTTCGACACTAATGACGGCTAGTTGGGGTTAGAATTTGATGTACATTCATATTTTATTAAAATTGCTGTTATTCGATAAGAAATTATGCAATGAATTGTAAAACAACTCAATTCATTTCAATATTAGCAAAATTACTTCTGTTATATTTATTGTTTTCGGTATTTTCTATTGAACAAAGCTACGCTAAAATACGACGGTCGAACCCTGAAATAACTTGTACAATAAAATGAGCGGCTTTGTCACAAAGGTGAAACTAATTCTTTTTACGTGTTTCCGAAATATACATCATAACTGAGTGGACTATTTTAATCGAAACGTTCGAAAAGCGCTATAACATCTTAGTAGATATTGGCGTTTCGTCATTTACACCAGATTTATGTCTCTGGAACGACCTACCCGCGGCAGTATACCAGGTCGATACGACATGAGTACCTTCAAAAAGCGCTTCTACCTACACCTCAAAGGCCGGCAACGCACCTGTAGCTCCCCTGGTGTTGCACGTGGCCGTGGGCGACGGTGATCACTCACCATCAGGTGACCCGTACGCTCGTTTGCCTTGTCTTTTCCATAAAAAAAAAGACAACATATATAATGTGAACAAAAATAAATCTTAATTGTGCTTCTTTATGAACACTCAATATCTGTTTTTTGGAGTGCAAAATAAATATATCGGAAGACATTTAGTTGTCGCGTACGCGGATATATTTGAACCATCTGTTGAATGCCAAACATATGAACTGATTTTATGATTTCTATTATTTGTTATGTTGTCAGTGCATAAGAACCTTATTTACTGTCATTATGTTTAAATACTTATATAAAATGCAAACGTGCAATAAAAAAAATAATACTATTTAATGATATATTTATAGAGAGTGAATGTCGTTAGGATAGGTGATACAAAGTAGTTAAGTAAGTAAGTAGTACATTAGTCATTTAGTTTACAAAAAAATTGATCACATCATGGAGGATTATTAAGAACTTGAAATAACCAATGGGAAAACTATTCACAAAAGGTATTGTTGCAAAACGTCAATGCTATTTGCCAGTATTTATTAAGGTTAGTAAACGCATGTACATATATAAATGTTGCTACTAAGAGTAAGGTGTATAGCAATTTCAATATCAGCAACACTCCTTCTGTAATATTTATTGTTTTGGGTATTTTCTATTGAACAAAGCTATGCGGAAATACGACGGTCGAACCGAAATAACTTGTACAATAAAATGAGCGGCTTTGTCACATAGGTTAAACTATTTGTTCTTTAGTCGAAAGGGAATGATTATTATTAAATTATTTTGACGGCACACGTTGAGCATGCACGTCGTTGAGTTTCGCTACTAAATACAATAATATTTGGCTAAAAATGAGGCAATAAATAACTTACTACTAGTATGCGGACTCTTTAATGTGGGAATAAGCCTAAAGCAGCCAAATTTATGTTTGGTCAAGTGATACTTATATTTTTATCTAGTATATATTTTATCCTGGGTGCTAGACAAATATATGACATTGGAGCGTATGTTATGTTAGTACTGTTATTATTTTTAAATGAGAGAGTCTTGTGCTGAAATCGTTTTATAAAAAGTAATAAATATGTTACTCTAATTAGAAGTATAGAAAAGAAAACAAAACTTAAACAAAATAACTTTCAGCCTATTCTCCTAAATATGGAAAAAAAGAAAGCTAAATAAATATATGGATTCTTTTGTAAAACATTAAACATAAAAATAGAAATGCTTTTAAAAATTGCTTTACGATGTTTATAACATCTGCAGTCCATTCCGTTCATTGAATTTTTTTAAAAGTTCCACTATTACTTTTAATATTTTACAAAACTTTATTGATGTAAATTTTATTCGCCGCCACGAACTGAACCCACACTCATCGTATTTTCTTTAAGATACTGTCATTATTATGGCCCTATGTATGTATTTGCGTATTGACAAAATATGATAACAATATTAAATTACTTTACTATAAGTAACTACCATCAACATCGAAGCTCGCCTGAGTGACAAGGCGAGTAATGAGGGTATTCCGCCAATTAATGCGTAATATCGCGTTACGTTTACTCAAACAAAGCTGTCTAATAGACATATTGTTTTGTTGACATAGAAGCCGTTTAAATTATGTGAATTATTTTTTTATAGAAGGTATTTTGTGCTTTAAACTAGACAATATCCTACATAAAGGATGTTTATAGGTTTGAGCCGCAGCCTCGGTACCACGAATATAATTAAATTATTTTCATTGTTCTGCTTTCGTTTTTGATTAGCATATAGCTTATTCTATAAGCTAATTATCTTGCATGTTCATCTTCATCAGTTTTCGGTCTTCTGTCATATCTTTTAAAAGAAGTAAAATTGTTGCTTCTGTTATCATTTCTTCACGTCTTGTCTTACTACGAAAAGGCAAATAGATACTACTATTAACCAATCGATAGCATTACAATTCAGCCCATTGGTAAAATAGTACAGAAAAGTTTCTAATCGAATCGAAAAAAAAAACTATATGTAATTAAAAGTGATTTCGAGTATATATCTACTAAAAACAATGTATTAAAAACATATGCAAAGTATATTTTTATGGGTTATTTACCAAAGTTGTTTTTTATTGTTAAGAAATATTTTTGAGATTGCAATCTTTGTATTAAAAGTTTACGAGTTGCTACATCGGTACATTCTGTTACATTTTAATACAATAGTGCTATAGGGAATACAGCGGCAAGCTTTCTGTGGGAAAAATATATTTATAGACAATGTCTCTCATAAATATAAATTTATGATGAATCTAAAAACACGGTCAGAGGCTGTCGAGGTTCAGCGGCATAGTATTTCAACGTGAACCCTACAATTTTGGGTTACCACTGGGAGTAGTGAATTATTTTTCTCTTTTTATATATATATATATATATATATATATATATATATATATATATATATATATATATATATATATATATATATATATATACCTTTGAATGTTCATATAAGTCTAGAAGCAATATGTAACATTAAGAAGCATTCAGGCATGGCTGAAGTTTTAAGAAAATGTAAAATTATTATCTAGGATGAATGTACAATGGCCCACAAGCATTCGGTCGAAGCTCTCGACAGGTCCCTGAAAAATATCAAAAATAATGCTCGGCTTTTTGGAGGTGCTGTACTTCTGCTGTCTGGTGATTTCAGATAAACACTGCCAGTGATTCCACGTGTGACATATGCAGACGAAATTAACGCACGTTTGAAAGAATGTTACTAATGGCGAAGAGTCACTAAATTATGACCCATTAGCACCAAGGTTCGCTGAACAATTGTTAAACATTGGCAATGGTAAAATTCCAAAGTATGAGGATACACAATATATTCGATTTCTGGAGAATTTTTGCAACATGGTGGCTACCAAAGATGAATTAATAGAAAGTATCTTTCCAGATTTAAAAAAAATATTATACTAATCATATATGGCTGCAGGACCGAGCTATTGTAGCCGCAAAAAGTTTAGATGTTGACGTCATCAACTTTAAAATACAACATTCATTGCCTGGTGATGAAATTACATTGACACTGTTGTTGATCCTGATGAAGTTGTCAACTATCCTGTAGAGTTTATAATTTCACTAGATTTACCCGGAATGCCACGGTATAATTTGCGGCTGAAAATTAGCTCATCTATAATTTTGCTTCGAAATTTAAATGCGCCAAAAATTGTGTAATGGCACGCGATTAGTTGTAAAAAAAATAATGGTCAACATTCTTGAAGCCACTATTTTAAGTGGAAAATTCCAAGATGAAGTTGTACTTCTACCACGGATCCCAATGATTCCTTCAGATTCAACTATACCATTCAAACGTTTACAATTTCCAATCCGCTTGGCATATGCTATTACAATAAATAAGTCACAAGGCCAAGCAATAACAATTTGTGGCTTAGAAATAGAAAACCCGTGTTTTTTCACGGGCAAATATAATTTGCGTGTTCAAGAGTTGGAAAACCATCGAATTTATTTATTTATACACCTCAAGGCTTAACCAGAAATATTATACATCCAATCGCATTACGATAAATTAAGATTTTGTAAATTATTTTTTTAATTTATAAATAAATTTATAATAAATTGCCACTGAGTCGCACTCGAATATATTGAGGTTCTTTTACAGTCAAGGCTGCAGTCTTTTGGAACTCACTTCCACGGGAAATACGTGAGGCCACATCTATTTATATATTTAAGCGTCGTGTAAACTATTTTTTTTTTGGCTATAAGTATGTATATATATGTATGTGTATAAAAAATATCTGTATATATATAGGTATATTTGTATATGCTTATGTATATATTTATGAATTTTTATGATATATTTAAAAGCTAAGTAACTTATTTGTAGTCTATACCAATCGTAGATTTTAATTATTTTTATAACTTTAAAAAGTAATAAAATTGATATATTAATCACCTTGTACACCAATCATTCTCCTTCGTCCTTTGATCTTTTTAAGGGTGGGTTGTCTGGTAGAGATCACCTGTGGTGATAAGGCCGCCTTTACACCAAAATGGTAGTGGTTCTCGACGTTTTATTGTTTTTCTTTTTAATTATAAGTTTTACACTATAGTTGGTGTAATAAAGTATTAAATAAATAAATAAATTAGTTTTAGTGAAAGCTTTTAGATAAATAAATTAGTTTTAGTGAAAGCGTACGCCAACTCTGTGGATTGCATGTTGGGCAATCTTCCTGAATCTGCTAATTTTGAGAATATCATTCTTTGCTATGATCGTTTTGTCAGCGGCTGACTTACACATTCTTAGAAAACACTCCATTCAGAATTGGATGCAATTTCAATCATTGGTGGGATCAGGAATGCTCTGGTTCTGTCAATCGGCGAAAAACTGCCAAGGAGCCATATGCAGTTTATATGACTATGGAAAATTTTGTTGAGTACAAATGCAGTGATGCGAAGTTTCGAAAACTGACTAGGAAAAAGAAAAAACTTGCATGGGCCATTATTTGTGAATTCCTTAGTCCTCGCCTTCCTTCCTCACTCGTATGGACAAATGTTAGGAGATTTCGCTGTTCTCTTAACTATAATTCCAGCCCTAATTCCTATAATAACTCTTTGTGGTTGTGTAATGTTGCTAATTAATTGGCTCCCCGTTTTGTATTATCTGTTGACTTATTTAGTTTTCCACTGATTGAATCTTCGGATAAAATGAACGCTTGTTTTTCGTCTGAAGAACTCAAAAACGATTTAAGAGACACTAGCGCAGGTGAGGTTAGTATCTCATACTCTTTTATTGCTAGATTAATTGAGAAGTCTAAGCGTTTTTATTTTAAATTTAAATCAACGTTATATTTCAATCAGGCAATATTCCGCTACATTGGAACTCCTTAATTATCATTCCCATCCTTAGACCTGGAAACTGTCCTTCGGATTCCAATTCCTACAGACCCATTACCCTAGCATCTGCTTTAGTGGGGAACAGAAGTGGAACGGAGTGTCTTTACACTAGGTTCCCGGGTTCCTTCTGCCTAACCAGCCTCGTGTGGGATACAGCGTGAAGCTGAGTAGAGTAGAGGACAAATATCTTAGCACCCTCTCAATTTGGCTTCAGAAAGGGGTTAAGTACCATGGATAGTCTCTGTTTTTACCACACACATTCGACGAGCTTTCGCCAAAGGAAAGTATTTAGTTGGGGGATTTCTAAATGTCGCTTCTGCATATGATAATGTCCTTCTTACGGTACTCGAGCAGCTGAGTATTTCACCGAAGTTGTCTCATTTCATTTGTAATCTGCTGGCCGGAAAATCGATATCTGTGAAACATCCGCTTCTTACTGTACAGACTGGTCTGGAAGGGATTACCTCAAGGCTCAGCTCTTAGTCCTCTGTTGTATAACCTTTACGCTCATGACCTCGAATTCTGTAAGTAGCTTTTGTAATATCCTTTAGTGAGCTGATGACATCGTCATATCCTTATCTTTCCAGATGCCTCAAAACTTTCAAAGGAAAGCTGAATACCAAAATTCAAAATTATATTACAATTTAAATGTCCTCCCGAATCATCCGTTTTTACTGGTGAGGCTATTCCTCTGTTAGAAGCAATCCGGTTCACATTCTCCCTTGACTTTAAATAGACTGTTATTTGTACTGACTCATTAAGATGAATAGTTGTAAAGGGAAATCCCTTTCATAGTAAATTAAGGTCTTCAATTATTTTAAAGATTCGTGAAGAACTGTACTCATGTTATTTAAAGGGTTTGGTCGTGGCATGGATTCTAGGGCATTCTGGAATCAATGGGAACGAATTTGCAGAAACTTATCCATCTGGTGTGGCGATTTGGATCATTTTCTATTTCGGCCCAGGATATGTTGTCTCTTGCATTAACTTATCTTGATTTTTCATTTTCTCCATGATGCGATTCAACCTTATACCCTCAGGAGGCCATGGTTTTATTCTCAAAAATTTATTGAACGGAGGATAATATCGACCACCCAGTTGCTTGCAGGCGCAAGCAACATCCTTTTTACATGCCCCAAGTTAATCTATCCCTTATATGATGTCCTTCCCAGTCCCCTTAATGTTCAATGTTTGTTAATGTGTGTGTTTAGTCCATTATGTATTTTTTATGTAAATATATTAGATATAACAAAATTTAATTGTTGACTAACATCTTTATAATATATTATATATTTCATATTCCTAACACTGTGTGTACATAATGTATATATTTACTTTTTATAGGTGAAGGCAATTTTTAACTATATCGTTTTTTAATATGTATTCTCTATTGTGTAATATTATTTTTTCTACCGTACAACCTCCTTCGTGTCTTCTCCATTCAACGAGATATTGGCGAAGTGGTATGTGCTCAACTGGGACGCGCGGAACGCTATAATCAAAGAACCATACCATACCAAAATAATTTTAGCACAAGGATAGATATTTCAACAGAGACCAAATGCTTATTTAAATAACGTACAAAAATTTTAACGTAGCGGAATTTGATCCCATGCCTCTTTGAAACTCTCCAAGTTTCTTGCCTAAGTATGGTATAATATTTTAAATTAGTAAAAAGATAACAGTGATCTTATAAGGTCTAATATTTTTCACTGTTGGCAGAGAATACTAAGGACTACGAAAGTATTTCGTCGACCTGTAACATAAAACATCTGTAGATAAAAAGTAAGGAGGTAAGGTCTACTATCTGTTGTTCCTATTTGTTGTGTCATATTAAATTTATATACGAGTTTTCTGTATTTATGTGTCCATAAATATATTTTTACCACTGAAAACGCTTGCCGCTGTATTCCCTATAGTACTATTAGATTGTAATTTAACACAGTGTACCGACGTAGCAACTCGTAAACTCTTTATATAAAAATTGCAAAGTCAGTAATATTTCTCAACTATAAAAAAGAACTTTAAGAACTAAATAAACCACAAAAATATTCGCAAAATACACTGTTTTTACTAAATGTACCCGATATCACATTGAATTCGATATAACTTTGAAGAAAATATATATGACTATAGTATTAGAAACTTTTCTGTTTTTTTTCTACCAAAGTATTGGAATATATAATATAAAATATATAATTATAATAGAATATATAATATATAATTTGGAATTGTAACTGTCGATTGGTTTATAGTAGTGTCTATGTACCTGTTCGTAGCAAGACAAGACAAAGAAATGATAACTAATTACGTATTATTACGTATTTGATTATTATGATTTTATTACCAAGAGGGTTAAAATCTTGCTTTGTTCAAAATTTTATACGTTTTTAAATTTAGCATTTTTCTTTCCTGATATGGAATAACACTTATAAAAATATTACAAATATTTCATAAATAGCATTCTCTCTTGTCAAACTATAATTGTAAACAACTC
Source organism: Eueides isabella (assembly GCA_019049475.1). Classification (NCBI taxonomy): domain Eukaryota; kingdom Metazoa; phylum Arthropoda; class Insecta; order Lepidoptera; family Nymphalidae; genus Eueides; species Eueides isabella. Next base: position 11,656,099 of record CM032397.1, read on the forward strand.
GTCTTTGGGTATCGGAAATTTGTAAAAATCTCTCTACAGAGTGCTAGCAACATAAATAAATTAAATCAAACGTATAAGAATTTTGACTGGCTTAGTTGGTCAGAGCGCTTTGACGGTTTCCAAGAGGCGCGGGACCAAATCCTGCTTTGTTATAATTGTTATAAAATATTGAATTTAGTATTTTCTTTCCTAAGTGTGAAAAAATACTTTAAATATGACAATAGAACATCATACCTATTCAATTTTCATATTTTTGCATTGCAGCCAGGGTAAATTTAGTTTAGATAAAATTATAAGTATATGGTACATATACTTATAATTTTATCTAAATATACGCTGAAAATAAAATTATCTGCTTTTCGATTGTTCTTTTTATGCCAAATATGATATTGTATTTAGTGGCGAAACTCAACGCCGTGCAAGCTAAAGGAGTACCGGCACTGGAAAATCACCTAGCCTAGAACCATCAGGCTTACTAAGACGAACACCATAGCACTCCGTGGATTCACCGTGCAGGTGCAGGGTCATGTGGCAGAGAGTAGAGAGAGAAGTCCCGAATAGCCCAGAGACTTGTGATTTCGAATGTAGGTTTAAGTGCCCCTTTGTGACTAACGTTAACACTCATCTTTACTACACGTGTTACCCTCCCTGTTAAGCCAAATTTTATGCTGTTCTAAAACAGAAGTTACTTCAGTCTTGACAGGCCTAGTTCTTTTAGTAGGTTCTAAAAAAATGTGTCTGGTAAACCTCTTGCACCTACTTCTACTGCATGTAATTTAACCGTATAGCTATTTTTTTGGTAATTTACTAAATCACAATATTTATTTATTTTTATTGTGACCACAAAATAGGTATGTATATATGTTTGTTTTCCACGTTCTACAAGGATGTTTAATTGATTTATAAAATAGACACAAATCTGGTCTAGATGACGAAAAGACAATATCTACTGGGATTTTATAGTGCTTTTCCAGCTTTTCGATTAAAATAGTCCACTCAATTATGATTTATGTTTCGGAAACACGTAAAAAGAATTAGTTTCACCTTTGTGACAAAGCCGCTCATTTTATTGTACAAGTTATTTCAGGGTTCGACCGTCGTATTTTCGCGTAGCTTTGTTCAATAGAAAATACCGAAAACAATAAATATAACAGAAATGTTGTTAATATTGAATTGCTATACACTTTTTCCTTTATAGCTACATAGATATATATACGTTTACTAACTTTAATAAATACTAGCAAAGAACATTGACATTTTGCAACAACACCTTCTGGAAATGGTTTCCCATTGGTTAATTTCTTAATTACAATTTGAAAATCCTTAATAATCCTTCAGAATGTGTTTAAATTAGGAAACGAATATGGAAAGCAAAAACATTTTTTTAATAAAAGAATAAATCTATATTGTTATTCATATAATTTATTATTCATATAATTTATTATTAATATGTTATTAAAATGAGCGTTTATTATCTTTACTAGTATCTTTTAACCTAAATATTAATGTACACAAAATAATCATATATATAAATCTACTCTGTTTAGAAATGAGTTTAGAAACTAAAATTAAATTTCTATTTTGTTTTACAATTCATTGCTTAATCTCTTTTCAAACAGCAATTTTAATAATATATTAATGAACATAAATTTCTAACCCCAACAAATCCACATTAGTGTCGAAATTTTGTTCTCAAAAGTATTAGACGTTTGTATATTTATATTATTATTTTTAAAAAAATGTATATTGTATAATATAAAAAAAACAAAATGGTTTAAACTTTTATGTTATCATTAACAAAGTTGTTATCAACGTGACTTATAAATTTTACAAAACACGGTTCTGCTCGCAAAATTATGAGTGTTAATTACCTTTATAGCAGCACGCGAGAGGTATGCATTTTTATTCAATTTAAAAGCTGTAACAAATGGTTTTCCATCCTGTTATAAGTTTGCCAAGAAAGGTTTTTTTGCTTTAACGGCGTTTTTGCGTATGATGATAACTCTAAATTGTTTAAACTAGATTGTTTATGATTTAGTAAGGTATATTTTAATAATCAATATTATTTTGTGCAATATTACAGTTTTGGATTTCCAAAAAGGTAGGAATTTCGATTGAGGTAGTCCATATATCAAGAAAGGCTATATAGGTCATATTACTGCACGTTAATAGATTAGAAGTGCGCTCAGAGTTAACGGGTGCTTAGAATATATCGTGTCTCAAACACATCTTTTTCTTATTTACACTCGGCCAAGCGTGCGGAACGGAGAACAAGTATAAGCCAGTAAAATATACCACTTTATCAATATCATCACATACCACAATAATTACATTTTATTGTAAGAAAGGAAGATCAATTGTATTGAATAGTAATGCTACGATCCACCAGTCACGTCACGGTCCCATCGATTTCATAATGACAACCAATCTATATTGCCGCAAAGTATTCACATGTATTTTTCTTTTATATAGGAAGATCCCTTCATTGCAGTAGATGTAATATGCGTAAGTTGTATGTTATTATATATAGCTCTTCTCAATTGATATGAGAATGTAGTGGCGGAAATTGTATTGTTATGTTATATACATTATGTACAAGACACATAAAAGATCGAATTAAACATCAGATAAAACATTTTATGCCACTCTTTTTGAAAAAATTAATCTGTTCTAGTCAAATCTTTTCGTATGTGGATATCGATAACTTTTAAAATTAAGCCTTGTTTGTGACTGAAAGAGACCTGGTCATCCACGTAGTATTTGTATAAAAAAGTGGTTGCCTCTGTACGTAAATTCAACACATATTTTCTCTAAATACCATTCTTGAAAATATATATATCAGCAGTCTTGATAAGCAACACCATGTTAAATAATCAATGGTCTTTTCAGCAAGAATCAATGTTATGTATAATAAAAAAGTGTTGTTTTTCTTTGTGACAACATTAGTAGCAAGACTAAGTATAATCTTTGTATGCCACTTCTTAAACTGATTCAGATATGATTTATAAGTAGGTACCTTTTTTAACTACAAATGCAGTTCACATTTATTTATTTAATGTACGCCTTATAAAATAAAATAACTTCAATTATATATTTCCTCATAAATATTCAATAGATTTGAACTAATTTACCATTATAGAATTGTTACAATATTTCTTTTGAAATTCTCGGAACTCTAGCCATGACATGCTTGACTTTCCTGTCATGGAGGGCGAGAGCTACTAAAAAAATCCAGAGTTTTTCTTGAACGAGTTTCTTTGGGATTCCTTCGCGATCTAACCTGCACCTACAATCGGCTAGATTGGATCTGAGTCTAGCTCCCGGCTCTCAAGGTAAGCCGGCATATATCCGAGCTGCGGCAGCCAAACAGTACTTAGGCCACTACTATCAGTTGTGCCAAACCGCGCTAGGTCCACCAGGCAGCCTGTCGCCTTGAGCCAGTGAAGACACTTACTTGCTTTTATTGTCATTATATATGGTGTCGATTCAAAACCTTGAATTTAACATTTGCTTCAATTTAAATGGATCCCGGTGTACTGTACCAAAAAACGAACGTCAAATGTTACTTGTAAATAGGTAAGTAGAATATTTTGTGGGAAAATTAAATTGTTGTTTTTTTATTTTTCTCGTATTTATTCCATACTTTTTACCGTTGAAACCTTCTTTGGTTTACAACAAATAATTCAGAACCAAGATCAACAAATTCAACCCAGCCGATCTAGACTTAACCGAGACAAACAATCAGCAATTGATTTTATATTGATGATTTTATATTGGATTCTTTAAGGGAAATGTTTAAAAATATTAATATATTGACCGTTGCATCTCAATACATTTTTGACAATGTTATGTATGTCAAGAAAAATATTAATAAGTTTACAGTGAAGTTTATATTAAATATATTATGTACAATATTAATACTAGAAATAGGCTTAAACTTAGTGCGCTTGTAACTTTATTGCATCGAGGCCGTAATTATTTTATGGGACGGGGTGTACGCTTTCACAATAGGATCCCAGAAAACGTCAGAGAATTTTCAAGTGTATCATTGTCACTTTATTATATAATGTAAAGTTTTGATTAAAAAACAAAAGAATAGACATGTCCCGCTGAGTTTCCTTCGCCGGTTCTTCTCAAGTCTGAGGCAGTAACTTTAGTGAACTGGTGGTAAATTGTTTGACGTTGAAAAAACTAAGCTTGTAACTTCTTATTTTGAATAAAAATATTTGAATTTTGAATTTTGAATATATATAGAAAACTATAATTTATCATTAGTTCATTAAAGGTACTTCCACAAATTTGAAAAAAACCTGCACAAGAAACAGAGAAACTTTTTTTTTATTTTTGGTTTACAATATATACTTATATGTATAAAACCTGAGGCCTGTCATGGCGCAGCGGCACAAGAGTGTAACTGTAACCGACAGGTTCTGGGTTCGATCCCCAGTCGAGGAAATGAAATATTTAATATTTTCAATTTAAATATTTAAAGTTTCATTACTTCGCTCTGGTAATAAGGCAAAGCGCGGCGTTGAGTTCCGCCACTCAACACGCAATGCCTCAAATTCGGCGGAAAGTGGGGAACGGAAGTGAAACGGAGTGTCATAACACTAGGTTTCACTTCCGTTCCCTCTGCCTACCCTGCCTAGTGCGGGATACAGCGTGAAGCTGAAAAAAAAAAAAAAAAAAAAAAAAAAAAACCCTGAATGTTAACGCTCACTCGTTCAGCTGTTGCCGTATCCCGCACATGGCAGGGTAGGCAGAAGGAACTTTGGAACCTAGTGTTAAGTTACTCCGTTCCATTCTCCATTTTCCGCAGATTTTGAGGCATTATATGTAGAGTGGCGAGACTCAACAACGCGCTTTGCATTATTTTCGGACCGAAGAAATGAAAAGTACATGTAGAATTTCAAAACATTAAATATTTCTTATCTTAGAGTTAGGGATCGAACCTACCACCTTGCTTGCTTGCCTTTGCCCCTTTGCCAAAAGAGAACAAAAACAAAAAAAAAGTACATATTACAACCGCGTAGCTTGGATGAAAATACGTTCTAAGTTAAGTAAGTAAGTACATTAACGTTATATTTCAACGTTCACCCAGCAGGTGAAATCACATTTCACATAACGAGCTCACATTGTATCTCTTGAACGTCACACACGCGTCTCTAAATGGGTTTTAAGGATCTTTAGTGATATATATAAGACGTTACTTATCTTGTGGAGGACATTGTGGCACGCTGTCAGTGTCTGATTGTGAACGCACGCATGGAATGATTTTGGAAGAGAGTTGATACGTAAATTAATATTTTCCTACCTTCATTACTATCTTTCGGTTTATTTTTATTACTATTCAAGTAATCTTAAACGAATTTGACAATTACATATAGCGTTACAATTAGGTATAGCGAGTGAATGTAAATGTGACAGCTGCGGATTCGACTCCCCGTCAAGGAAATGTGTTTTTTTTCTTTAGTAATTAGACAAAGCATGCCGTTGGGTTTTGCCATTCAACACGTCATCTTCGTCAGTGCATAAAGAACGGCATTTCTTAATTCTACTGTAGTAGTCTCTTAGCCAAGAGAAAGTAAACTTTTAAATTTTATATAATATACTGAATTGCTAAAAACTAATTATTTGAAATCGATTTCAATTTGACACTACCATACTTTCTTGAGATAAAAAATTTTGGCACATAGACAGATAGATCAACAGAGACCAAATGCTTATTTAGAAAACGTACAAAAATTTTAACGTAGCGGAAAACGATCCTATGCCTCTTAGAAACCGTCTAAGTTTCTGTCCTTAATATGGATTAACATTTTAAATTAGTCAAAAGACAATAATGAGATCTAATTAGGTCCCATATTTCTCGCTCGCGGCAGAGAATACTACGGACTACGAAAGTTACGACCCATAACATAAAACATCAGAAGATAAAAAGTAGGGAGGTCTGATACCTTCTAGGTTTTCCCTATTCTACTATATTTACTGTGTCATATCGAAATTCCATTGAAAACTACGTCGTTTTCTGATAGTCATGGAAACAATGAAACTGAATTTATGAAGCCTATTTTTTACGGTGTGATATACGAGCTATCTGTATTTATGTGGCCATATTTTTGAAATATAGCAAAAATGGGTTTTTGTATTATAAAAGGATACAGTGTAATACGAATATAATGTAAAAATGCTATCGTAAGCTTATAGTATTTCTTTATCTATTAACTTAGGGCGATCATGAAATATTGACCTAAGATAGTTTCACATGCTTGCAGTATTTTATTGCAAGACACGTGATTTTCTATAAAAAGGACAGAAATACGCATACAGATGATAAAGAGAATATACAGAATATTTTAAGATAAAAACAAACCGTTCAAAGGTAATCTTAATGGTAATACTCTCTACTCTCCATTTAAAATTTTCTCAATATTATCATAATAATAGTTTTTAATTTGAGTTACCCTTGTATTCGCATATAATAGAATAAGAAATAAAATATATTACAAAAGGAAATAAATATGGATTTTACTGCTAAGACACTCCACTTCTCGCACCGCCCAATTTTTCAGATACTGTCAAATCACTCTCAATAGCGTGCTTTTCTATTGCTTATTACTATAACGCGAAAAATAACTCACTACTCAAAGTGAAAGCCCAAAACTGTGGTGTTCACGGTGAAAGACTATGCCGCTAAACCTCAACAGCCTCTGACGGTGTTTTAGATACATCATAAATATATATTTATGAGAGACATTGTCTATAAATATAGTTTTCCCACATAAATCGCTTGCCGCTGTATTCCCTATAGTACCATTGAATTGAAATGTAACACAATGTACCGATGTAGCAACTCTTAAACTTTTTATATAAAGCGTGCAAAGTCAGTAATATTTCTTTACTATCAAAAAGTATTTTTGCAAATAAATCACAAAAATATACGCAAAATACACAGTTTTTACTAAATGTACCCGAGATCACTTTGAATTACATATAATTTTAATGAAATTATACAGTATTAGAAACTTTTCTGTACTTTTCTACCGATGGGCGGAATAGTAATACTGTCGATTGGTTTATAGTAGTATCTATTGACCAGTTCGTAGACCAGACGTGAAGAAATGATAACAGAAGCAACAATTCTACTTTTTTGGCAAGACATGTCAGTAGACGTAAAACTGATAATGATGTTCATGCAAGATAATTAACTTATAGAATAAACTATATGCTAATCAAAAGCGACAGCAGAGCAATGAAAATAATTTAAATATATTCGTGGTACGGATGCTGCGGTTCAAACCATCCTTTATGTAAAACATTGTCCAGTTTAAAGCAATACAGTAGCTTCGAATATAAAATCGAAATAAACATAATAATAATATATTATATATAAAATTTGAAGTTTATCAACCATCGTATTTCCAGACACATGATGCTGTCAACATAGTCAACATATACATGCTGTCAACAAAGACTGTAAGTTTGAATTAACTTAAATATTATTAGAACGTAACATAAATATTACGATACCAGTTAAGTTGTAATTTTATTAAGTTTTCAAAAAAATGTTTTCTTTCATACCCTTATTACTCGCCTTGTCACTCGGGCAAACTTCGGTGTTGACGGTAGATACTTGTAGTATAGTGATTTAATATTGTTATCATATTTTATCAATACGTAAATGTATGTATGTAACATAGAGCCGTAATAGTGACAGTACTTACTGTCAATGCGATGAGTGTGGATTCGATTCCCACTTGAGGGAATACTATATATGTTTTGATATTCTCATTTTTAGTAAAGACAACGTGAGTTGTACCACTTATTATGCAATGATTTGAAAGTTGGTCGGAATGTGGAAAACGGAGTATTTTAATACTAAGGTCGCCATAACCTCACCATTGTTAATTATTAATTATTTTTTACACTATTAATTATAATCACTAATAATATATATGTTTTTAGAACAGTTAGTACGAAACGGAAATGAGATTTTAATACATAATATTTTCATTTCTTCGCTCTGGTACAAGGCGTAATGCGGCGTTGAGTTCCGCCACTCAACACGCAATGCCTCAAATTCGGTGGAAAGTGGGGACGGAACTGGAATGGAGGGTCTCAACACTAATTTCCCAAGTTCCCTCTGCCTGGCCTGCCATGTGCGCTGAGCCATGTACAGCGTGGAGCTGAGTTAGTACGTAAACAATCGATTACAATTTAGTCAACAGCTATCACTCGCAAAATATGTTATAAAATCGTTGCACTAACAAAATTGTTACTTCGCAAACTAAATTTCATGTGAAAATATATTTTTTTACTTATTTCGACTTCCACTGCTAGCGTCGACTAAAATTTATTCCAATAAAGTTTAGTATCATATTAAAAGTAATAGTGGAACTTTTCCAGAATTTTGTTTAACAGAATATATGTAAAAATTTGTAAAAGTTATTTCTTAGAAGCAATATCAATTTTTATGCATGCTTTTAAAAAATGCAAATTGTTTTTAGGTTTCTCTTTTTCCAAAATTAAAAGAATGAAATGTATATTGTTTAGTTTTGTTATCTTCTCTTCTTCTATTTGTAATAATTTATTTAAAACTTTCAGCACAAAGCTCTTACATTTTAAAATGTATATCAGTACTGACATAAAACCTGCTCTATTGTCATATACCAATAACCTATGTATCAAGACTTGCTGGAATAGAACTTTGCAACAATAACTCCATGACGTGAGGAAATCATGGAAAATGGAAAACAAACGTTTTTTTTAATAATACAATGAGTCAGATTTTTATTATTATACAATTTCATAATAATATGTTATTTAAATTAGCATTGATTAACTTTACTAGCATCTTTTTTTTTTTTTTTTTCAGCTTCACGCTGTATCCCGCACTAGGCAGGGTAGGCAGAGGGAACGGAAGTGAAACCTAGTGTTATGACACTACGTTCCACTTCCATTCCCCACTTTCCGCCGAATTTGAGGCATTGCGTGTTGAGTGGCGGAACTCAACGCCGCGCTTTGCCTTATTACCAGAGCGAAGAAATGAAACATTAAATATTTAAATTAATAATATTAAATATTTCATTTCCTCGACTGGGGATCGAACCCAGAACCTGTCGGTTACAGTCACACTCTTGTGCCGATGCGCGCCACGACAGGCCTCAACTAGCATCTTTTGTCCTATATATTAATTTATACAAGAAAATCTACCAATAATAATTCCATTTTATTTTACTAATTATTGCTTAATTTCTTGTCAAACAACAACAATATAAATAACTTATTAATGAATAAAACATTGTAACCCCAAAAAGCCGTCATTAACATTGAAATTTATTTCTGAAAAATATTACACTTGTATTATATTAAAAAAAATAGTTTAAATTTTTATATTATCATTTACAAAGTTGTGATCAACGTAACGTTTAATTTAATAAAGCACAGTTCTGTTCGCAAAATTATGAGAGTTATCCTTTATCGCATCGCAGCACGCGAGAAGTACACATTTTTATTCAAATTAACAGTTGTAACAAATGGTTTTCCTTGCTGTTCTTAGTTTGCCTAGAAAGGTTTTTTGCTTAAACGGCGTTTTAGAATAAGTGCGATGACAACTATGAATTTGATTGTTTATGATATAGTAACATATATTTTCACTCACCCACGCATAGCATGGCAGGTAGAGGAAACTTGAGAACCTAGTGTTAAGACACTACGTCCGTTTCTCACATTTCGTCAAATTTGAGGCATTGTGTTTTGAGTGGCAGAACTCAACGCCAAGCTTTGCCTTGTTACCAGAGCGAAGATATGAAAACATTAAATATATAAATTTGACATATTAAATATATAATTTCTTTAAGTGGGGATCGAACCCACAACCTGTTAAGTTTACAGTCACATGCTATTTTTTTCTGTGCCACGACAGGTCTCATAAATATTTTGTTATTTAATATTGTATTGTGCAATATTACCTACGTCTATGTTACAATATTTCAAACTCCAGAACTTTCGTACGTGTGCTGCTATGTTGAAATTTTCACACAAATACAGAACCTACTGTATTGGATTGACAAAAATATTTTTGATTGAGATGGTCCATTTATCAATAAAGGCTATAGGCTTCACGTTAATAGTTAACGAGTTCCTTGAATATATCATGTCTTAAACACAACTCTTTCTTATTTCCATTCGGCTAAGTGTGGGGAACGGAGAGCAAGTAAAAGCTAGCAAAATATTCAGTTCAGTTCAGTTCTTTCGTTATGGCGTTCCGAGCGTGCCAGTTGAGCACAGAATCACTTCACCAATGTCACGTTGAATGGAGAACACACGAAGGAGAATGTACGGTAAAAAAAAAAAAATATAGAAAATTAAACGATAAGAGAATGCATGTAAAGAAAAAAGATCCACTTAGTATTACCATCACCTAAAACAAAATAATAAATTTATACAAAAAAATAAACATAGACGGTTAGTAGTAGATAATATATTACAATAATGTTAGGTTACAATTTTATTTTGTTATACTTAATATATTTACATAAAAATTTACATAAAGGACTAAACACAAACATTAACAAACATTGAACATTAAGGGGACGGGGAACTTTATAAGGAAGAACATCATATAAGGGGTGGATCAACTTAGGACAGGTGAAAAGGATGTGAGAGTGGTAACCGTCGTCCAGGCCACATTCACATAGTGAATGGTCCCTGACCCTAATCTTAGCTAGGTGAACAGGAGTACATGCATGTCCAAGGCGCAAGCGGCAAATAGTAGTTATAACACTCCGTTCAGTAAATTTTTGAGAAAAAAACCAAGGTCGCCTTGGAATGTTAGGTTGAATGGAAGCAAAATACTTACCTTTCTGAGATTTTGACAGATCCCAGAATTTAGACCAGGATGTATCCAAATGAGAAGATGCAAGAGACAACAAGTCTTGGGCCGAAATAGAGAAGTTACCTAAAATGCCACACTGGATGGCTAATTTTGCGCAGGAGTCTGCAGATTCATTCCCACAGATTCCAGAATGACCTGGAATCCATGCCAAAGTAACATCCAAGCCCTTTAGATGACATGAGTACAGTTCTTCTCGAATCCTTAAAATAATTGAAGATATTAATTTACCACGAAACGGATTTCCCTTTATAGCCAGTAAGCAGCTTAATGAGTCAGTACAAATAACAGTCTGTTTGAAATTGTGGGAGGATGTGAACAGGATTGCTTCTAAAATAGCAACAGCCTCTCCTGTAAACACAGTCGATTCGGGGGGACATTTAAATTGTAATATAATTTTGAATTTTGGTATCCAGCAAGCTGCACCAACACAGCTTTCCTTAGAAAGCTTCGATGCGTCTGTATAGATGAGGATATGATTTGGCCAATTTTCATTTACTATGGTCTGAAATTTTGTGTTGGTGTCACCAGCTCCCTTGGTTAGGCCAAGATTAGTGATGACAGGAGGGTTAAATACTAAAGCTTTATAGCGTGTGCAAAATAAGGGGTTGGATGGATACTTAGATAAGGGGTGAGGGAGAGAAGTAAATTTTAGGAAACTAATGAGTAGGTAAGGCTGGGGCTTGCCCCGAGGGATGAGATGGGCTAAGTCCGATAACCTAGACCATAGGGGATGGGAGGCCAGCTGTAACATTTTGCCTACAAATCGGTCAGAAAGGAATTGACGGCGGATAGGAAAAGGCGGGTCTACGCATTCCACCTGCAGTGCATTGGTGGGAGAAGACTTCATTGCACCTAATATAATTCTTAAACACTTGTATTGGATTCTATTGAGCTTTTCCGTAGCAATTTTATTGAAAGGGTCTAAAACGAATAATCCATAATCAATATGACTACGGATTACAGCATTGTACAGCAGTTTTTGAGTATAAGGGTGTGCACCCCACCACACACCAGATACAGCTCTTAAAGCATTAATACTTTTTTCACATTTTTTTGTGAGATATTGAGCATGGGCAATTCCGTTCAGTCGTTTGTCGAGAATCATGCCTAAAAATTTAACATTATCTGCAAAATTTATGGATTCATTATCATAAGAAATTTCAAAATTTGGAATAACTCTCTTTTTAGTAAACACCACCGCCTGACACTTCGCTACAGATAGTGCCAGACCATGATTAGAGAGCCACTGGTTAAGATAGTGCAAAGCAGTATTTAATCTATAAGTAATGTCCTCCACAGAATTTGAGCTGTAATAGAGGACGATATCATCAGCATACTGAAGGATATTACAAAAATTATTTACAGACAATTCTAGGTCATGAGTGTAGATGTTATACAGCAGAGGACTAAGAGATGAACCCTGAGGAAGACCTTTCCAGACTTGTCTGGAAGGTATTGTAAGTAGCGGATGTTTAACAGATACCGTTCTACCGGTTAGCAAACTACATATAAAATTATTCAACCTCGGCGGAATACTCAGCTGGTGCATCTTCTGCCTGAGTACGGAAAGAAGAACATTATCATATGCAGATGCAACATCCAGAAAAACGCCCACCAAATACTCTCCCTTGGCAAACGCTCTCCGAATGTCTGTAGTAAAAATGCTGAGACTATCTGTAGTACTCAGCCCCTTTCTAAAGCCAAATTGAGAGGGAGCTAAGATATTTCTGATTTCCACTATCCATTCCAGGCGATTTTTGAGAAGCCGTTCAGTAATTTTTGATAGTGTTGAAGATAGGGCAATGGGTCTATAAGAACTAGGATCAGATGGTTTTTTACCAGGTTTAAGGATAGGAATAATAATTTGTGATTTCCATGAATTTGGGATATTGCCTGATAAAAATATATTATTAAGTAAATTTAAAAAGTGGTGCTTAGAATTTTCATTAAGTCTAATAATAAATGAATAGTAGACACCATTTTCACCTGGACTAGTGTCCTTTAAATTAGATAAAACATTTTTGAACTCTTCAGGGGAAAAGGGAGCATCCATTTCCTCTGAGGACTCTACCGGCGTGGATATAAGGAGATCTTGGGATGGCACAGAGGGAGGAGCCAATTTGTCAGCAAAATCATTAAGCCAAATAGAAGGGTTATAGGAGTTAGGGCTGTCGATATTGTTAAGTGACCGGCGAAATCTCTTAACATTTGTCCAGACAATGGAAGAGGAGGAGCGTGGATTAAGAGACTCACAAAAATTGACCCAACCAAGTTTTTTCTTTTTCCAGATCAAATTTCTAAATTTCGCATCGCAGCGCAGTACTCAGTGTAATTCTCCATTGTCATACAGGCTGCATATGACACCTCGGCAGATATTCGCCGATTGACAGAATCAGAGCATTCCTGATCCCACCATGGATTGAAATGCTTCCAATTCTGAATGGAGTGTTTCTTAGGGATATGTGAGTCAGCCGCAGACAAAATGGCAGAGACAAACGAATCATAGGAAAGAAAGATATTCTCATGATTAGCAGACTCAGGAAGATTACACAGCATGCAATCCACAGAGTCGGCATACTCATTCCAGTTAGCTTTTTTTAAATTAAATTTAGGAAGCGGGTAAGGGCTATATGTAGGATGAAACCTATTATTAAGACATAACAGAATTGGAAAATGATCACTACCATGGGTGGAAGAGAGTACAGACCATGATAGTTGGGAGGCAAGAGAAGGAGATGATAAAGAAAGATCAACAGCAGTCCTAGGATTCTGATTAAGATTAACCCTACGTGTCGGTGATCCATTATTGAGAATGCAGAGATCAACATCATCAATCATGTCCACCAACAAAGGAGAAAATCCATCACAGTAATAACACCCCCACAGAGTGTGATGAGTGTTAAAATCACCCAGGACCAGCACAGGACCAGGAAGCGAAGAGATAATAGACTTAAGCTCTAAAACGATGGAGGAAGAAGGATGGGGGATATAAACAGAGAGAAAGGAGATATTAAAGGACCTCACAGCAACAGCATTAATCTCTTGACTGTGAGTTGGGAGAGGGATACGAGAGTAAGGAGAGGAGTGCCGGATGAGGATGGCACTACCTCCATACCCATCACTTCTGTCCTCCCTTAAACATGAGAAACCAGACACTCTGAAAGAAGAGTCAGGCAACAGCCATGTTTCCGAGAGGGCAACAATGATAGGTTCATACAGTGAAATAATATTAAGTAGTTCATGCTTTTTAGGCCGAATACTTTTACTATTCCACTGCAGGAATTTCAGTGGGGCCATTATGGAGGATTTTATAAATTTTGGAAAGACTTAAGGCAACGTGGGACGGTAAAGGAAGTTCATCACAGGTAGAAATTATGCTCAGAAGGATATCTGTTAGTGCACCTAACAGATCCTTTGTAGCCACTGTTGGATTATCAACATCCTGGTTGAGAGCACAACCATTATTAAGGGGAGAGGAACAATTACCAATTATGGATTGGTGAGCTTGTCTATTGTATCCCTTTGCAACAGGAGCGCGGGGACGAGGGGATTGAACAATGGTCTTACGATAGGACTTAGTAGGAGTAGCAGGGGAATGACATTGAGGGGAAGAATTTGTGGCATTTGAAGGTGCAAACATTATTTTAGCAATATCTGAGTAAGATTGTTTGACAGGAGGGAATCGGGAAGAGGCTTCTATGTAAGATATACATTCTTGAGACATTGCAATTTTGATAGACTGTTGTCTTGCATACTCAGGACAGTCCTTGTCTGTAGCAAAATGTTTGCTACTACAATACAAGCATTTTGAGCAATCCTTGGTCGTGTCACATGAATCACCAGAGTGATCCTGGGAACACCTGTAACACCTGGGCTTTGATCGACACTGTGCTTTAACATGTCCAAAACGGCAGCAGTTTAGACATTGGATTGTTGGAAATTTATATGGTTCCACAGGAAGGGAGGAATGATAGGAAAAGACCCTATCAGGCAACTGTTGTCCACGGAAAGTAACCACAACCGACTGAGTCGGGATCCATGTAGTCACTCCCTCACTAACATTCTTTCTATTCAATCTCCTTGCTTTCAATACTAGTCCACTACCAGAGGGAAACACCATTGACTCCACAAGCTCATCAAGGGAAAAGTCCACAGGGACATCTCTTATTATACCCATTCGGGTGATGTTAAATGTAGGAATAATAGCTACATATTTACAAAGACTTAGCACGGGGTTAGACATAAAATCATTCGCTGCAGTAGGAGTTGAGAATTGAACACTTATTTTGTTGCGGCCAATGTTCTTAATACCATCGTTAGTAATACCATTTACCTTATTCCTATGTAAGAACTGGCCAAACTTAATGGCTTTGATGGAGGTACCCGAAGCCGGGTCTGGAGTTTCCCTTGACACATACACAATGAAAGGGCCTTTGTCGGAATCTAAATAGGATTTCGGGTTCTCTGCTAAGGAAGGATGAACATACAGGTTCTGGATTGAGGGCGTAGCGGTTGAGGGATTTATAATGGTCTTTTTAATAAGACCTTCATTATTGCTGGATGCGTCTCCAATTTGTCGTTTTCTAGACGCCACTGAGAGAGATTCTTTATTCCCACCTGGATCAGGGGGATCGGGAGGAGGATCCGGCTCCATTTTAAATAAAACTATTCAAACTTACCTAAAAATAACCTAACTATAATACAGCTACTCTAACATGAAATACGGCACAAATACACACTACAACCAATCACCTTGTTAATATAGATCTTTTTAATAACTTTTCACAACAGTAAATGATAAAAACTTTATAAAAATAACAAAACTCTCACTAGCACGTGTGTCAACCAAAACAAACGTAAGCGAAGTCCCTAGCAAAATATTAAACCTAACTTTATCAATATCATCATATGTCACAATAATACATTTTATTGCAAGAAAGGAAGATCAATTGTATTGAATAACAATGCTACGGTCCACCAGTCATGCCACGGTCCCATCGTTTTCATAATAACAACCAATCTATATTGCCGAAAAGCATTCACGTGTATTTTTCTATTATTCATGGCCACGGTACCTTTAGAAAAAATATATAGCATATATATGTATATGTAATATGTATATGTAATATATATATGTAATATGCGGAAGTTGTATGTTATTATATTGCTCCTCTCAATTGAAATAAAAATGTCGTGGTGGAAATCGTATTGTTATGTTATATACACTATGTACAAGACACGTATGGATAAAATCGAATTAAACAAAAGCTTAAACATTTTATTCCAGTTTCTTTGCATAAATTCATAATTACAATGAAGTCTCCTCTAACATTTTTCCGGTTAAATAAATGAATAAAATGATGTCAATTTGGCCATCAACGTCAGTGTTCGTACAAAAAAGGCTATCAAAACAGTAAGGGAAAGAATTCGAAGAAATGCAGTCTAAATGCACGAAGATACCAACCAGAATAATTTTGCGTGTTGTTAAAAGATTAGTTACTTAAGATTTGCAGTCTATAAGAGATGCTCTGGTCATTTTTGACTAATAATTTTTTACTATATATAGTAATACTACTTTTCGATACGCAGATGGCGGTAGCAAAAAAAATGTTAAAGATCAAAGTTAAATATTTAAGATAAAAAAAATGCAACACCGTAACAAACACTGAAAAGAAACTTCTCAATTTGTCAACATCTTCGAACATCTCTGTTAATTTGGTGGGGTGCTAGCTATGAAAGAATGACTGAGCCATAACTTTCAAAAAAAAAAATATCAAAACATCGCCATAAGTTTCTCAAGATATAATTCTTGAGGAATTTCAATGTTCAGTATCCAATGGTCTTTTCACCAAGACTCGGTGCCGTAATAAACGTTGTGTATATAAAAAAATATATTTTCCTGTACGTATGGCAAGACTAAGTATAAATAAACCTTTATGTGGCTCTCCTTGAACTGATCCAGATATAATTGATAACATTCCTTAACTAAAACTACTGTTCACGTTTATTTGTTTAATGTACACCTTATTTCACGACCAAAACAAAATAAGTTCAACTATATATTTCTTCATAAATATCAAAAAAGTTCGAACTAATTTACCATTATAGTATTGAAACAATATTTCTTTTGATTTTTTGTTTTTACAGCAACAATTACTAAGCAAATATTTCAGGAAATTTTATTGTAACTTATTTAAAACCAACCTTTATAAATATTAGAAACAATTATTTGAAGGTACCTAAGTAAACTTCAGTTTCAGTTTTAGGAATTTCCAACGTAGCATTCGTACCAACCTTGACTGCCGCTTGACCCTTTTTCGTGGACAGGGATAATGAAATGGAGAACAAGCCAGACCGCCATTTGAATTGTAAATGTTATTATTTCCAAACTCTCGCCGCAATGCTCGTCTTTCCTGTCTTGTAGGGCGAGAGCTACTAAATAATTCCAGAGATTTTCTTGAACAAATTTCTTTGGAATTCTGTTGAGTTTTAACAAATCTTGATTAGCCAGTACCTGTAACTCGATGGACAAATAAAAGTACTAACAAATATTTATCCGCATACATGACTGTTGTTTTATGTTATAGATCCCTTTCTACTACTATTGTCCTAATAATTTTAGACAAAGTATAGTTCTTGACCCCATCACCCAATATTCAGTCTCTAAATATATAAAATTCACCGCAAATTTAAAAGTTTGCCTTCTTTTGGCTAAGAGAATACTACAGTAGAATTTAGAAATGCCGTTCTTTATGCACTGATGGCGTGTTGAATGGCGAAACCCAACGGTTTTCCAATTTCTAAAGTAATATATATATATATATATATATATATATATATATATATATATATATATATATATATATATATATATATATATATATATATATATATATATATATATATATATATATATATATATATATATATATATATATATATATATATATATATATATATATATAAATATATATATATATATATATATATATATATATATATATATATATATATATATATATATATATATATATATATATATATATATATATATATATAAATTCGCGTGTATACATACATATAAATAATTTAATACCGAAATATCGAGGCGAAAGTGTTGAGTGATAGAACTCAACCCCGAACTTTGCCTTGTTTTCAGAGTGAAGAGATTTAATTTCTTATCGTGGTAATCGATCCCATAACCTGTTCACTCATTTTCGACAGTCATCAATATCATAAACAAAATGTTTAAATGAATATCTAAAACAAAAATAAATTACTAATCCTATTTATCTTTTACTAAATCTTTTAATAGTGGTAATAGTTAAATCTTTTAATACTAAATAGTGTTATACCTTTTGAATAACAAGGTCGGAGCAGGCAAAGCTGAAGTGCAGCTGAAGTTACTTTATATTTAAGTTAGACACTACAGATTATGAGCAGTGCAAAGAATATTCAATGTCATTCTTAGAAAAAATAGCTATTGTCTAATCTTCTGTTTTGCAACATACGCTACATAAGTAGGTACATGTATTGTGTTTGATACAACATTTCTGTTAGCATATTTCCGTCAGCGATAACAAAATATATATATATATATATATATATATATATATATATATATATATATATATATATATATATATATATATATATATATATATATATATATATATATATATTTTGTTATCGCTGACGGAAATATATACATATATATATATATATATATATATATATATATATATATATATATATATATATATATATATATATATATATATATAAATAAAAGTACTATTTTTTTTTATTTTTTGGTGAAAATAATTCAAGTAATTTTCATGATAAATTGTCACGTTTAAAATAAAAGCTGCGTTATATAAAATCAGCTTGTACATTTTATATTCAACTCGTGGGCCATTACATCGTAAACTCCCCTAACCCTAAGTGGGTTATTCTGCTTAAATTACAAGTACAATGAAATACCAGGGCGAATAAATGAAACAATTTTACGGTAAGTGTCGCTTTACCCGGGCATTCATCTTTAACCGTGACATACGTCTGTTGTGAATGAGAATTATGTGGAAATGATATGTGTTTGTATTAATTAAAATTTGGCATTAAAAGACTTGCGATGGTTATTGGTTCAGCACATCGCTCTATCAGCTAATCAATACAAAAAGTAACTTTAAGTATCAGTTTCTGCTAAGTTATATAAGTTGAATCAATTTTATTTCTTTTAAAGATAAATTAAAATAAAATTACAATTTTACGCAAACATTTTACCCCAAAAAATACAGTGGTTGTTACGAAGACGTTAACATATCACTATGGCTTTTCCCAGGTGTAAATATGTCGGATAACATAGGTTACAGATAGCGTACTAACATAACATATGCATTAGATTTTAAATTGGACTTTCACCTAATCGTATATGTAGTATATTTTGAAAAGTGAAAGATTCAGTACACACATACAGTAATATTCAGAAAAATTGAACAAAACGGTTAAGGGTGAGTTCGAAACGCCTAGCGATGGTTCCGTACTATTTTCAGAGTCGTGAGTCAACGGGAATTGCATCTCACATAAGTGAATGTAGATGTGCGCACTCATTTTGTACGAAATCTAACTAAATATCAATTTATAATTTTCGGTTTTTTTTTTCCGTTACTGGTACTGCTTAAGTTCTCACCTGACAATTTTAAGATATATGTACACCCTATAGGGCTTGGTTAAACGTCATTTCGGTTTTTTCTCTTTACCTCTCCTTGCTTTGTGCTAAATTATGGATATAGGACTAAATTAGGGATTTTTTATGGAAAAGACAAGGCAAACGAGCGTACGCGTCACCTGAAGGTGAGTGATCACCGGCGCCCACGGCTCCGTGTAATACCAGGGAAGTGAGAGGCGCGTTGTTGGCCTTTATGGTGGAAAAAGCCAAAGAAAAAAAAGCAATTTGAAGGGCCCGTGTAATGTCGACCTGGAAATATTTCCACGGATAGGCCGTTTCCACGAATAGCGGAAAATACGAAAATATTAAAGAATATACTGCTATTATTATTTTTATAACATTTATTCCCAGAGTGAGAATGGAACAACTAAAGGCGCGCTTATTCGACGGCCTACTTATTATATTTAATTAATTTTATATAAATAAAGTCATTACCAAACTGCAGATAACTTTTTAATTTCGCATAAAACATTGTGTGAATTTAATTAGGATGTAAATATAAATGTACAATCACGTGAATTGAAAAGAGAAAGTATTTCCATTATCAAAGGGATTTAGAGGAATTTCATGCGTCGGTATGGGGATACGTGTCACAGCCAAATTCCTTTGGCTTTGTTGTAATGAAACGGCGGTGTTCATGTTATTAGGAGATATGTGTACTTAAATAATTGTTTTGTTTAACTATAGTATGACAACGTGTACATATACGGAGTGAGTATAAATTGACTGGTTTATTTCGCAAGTAACTCTAGTTAGGGATATAAAGAAAGCTTCTTGTTTGAAATGGCAACCTAAAAAAATAATATAATTAATTAAATGTAAACATAATATACACAGTGGGTTAAAAATGTAATCATATTGGTTAGAAAATATAATTAGAAAATATAATAAAAAAATATCTATGTAAACATATATACAGAGCTATATAAAAAGAAGAAAAAAATGTTTCCGATTTGCATAGCGTGTTACATGTTTTAAATGATTACTATTGAAATCTATGGTTGCTTACTCGAGAAAATAATTAGATGCTTAACAAAAAAATGTTAAGAGACAGTGTTTTATTAAGGGATAAAAATATTAAACTCATAAACAACATACTACTTATTTAGAGAAAGTGTAAAAAACTTTGAATATAGCGGTGTTTGAACCAACGCCTATTGGAAACAATATAAAAACGGTGAAAAATAATTTTATTTTATATTTAATCTTAGTTATTTGGCGGTAACTCTCCTCGCTTGCTAGAACATCGTGCACGGGGTAACAAATTATGTTGGGTACTAAATAAGCTTTACACAAGCTATTAGTTTTAGAAGCACTAGAATTTATTACCAAGATTTAAACATGATTTAAATATGAAATCTACTTAATCAATGTTGTGGTGCAGGTGAGAAATGTTTCAATGCATGGGTGAAGTTTTATTCTCATTTGAGACATTGTTTCAAATGAGAGTAAAAAGTCCTTTATTTTTAGGGTTCCGTATCTCAATAGGAAAAAATATTGACCAATTTGTTTTGCGTCTGTCAAGATCAATCAATTATTTCGAGATCGTGTGTATGAATTTAGCAAGAATTTTAATTAAATGCAACTACACAATATGTATTTACAATTAAATAAAATTTAAATGTTCAGATCTATGGTCCTTTAGATTGCTTGATTTTTTATCTATTATAAAATAAGAAGCTTCTCAGTTAGTGCAAAAGCGTCTATATGTGATTAATAAAAATAGTAACATATGTGATTAATTAAAAATAGTAACTATAAAATATATATATGATTCATAAAAAATATTTACAGCTTACATTAGTAAATCATTTCATACAAAATTAGCGTAAAGCTCTGCACATTTTAATCTTTAAACTCTATTAAATATTTTTTGAAATGATTGTCGTATTGTCTATAATCTAGTTTATTTTAATCCTGAATATTTTATTAGGCAACCAAAGAAATAGCTGTCTATAATGAACGATCGAAATATATTTACTCGCAAATATTTATTATGGTTCAAAACAAAAGCTATTTAAAGCTTCGGCTTACTCTGTAATTATGTAAAAAGATAACAAGAAGTTATACGGCTAATAGCTGTACAAAAATAAGCGGAAATTGCATTTAACGAGATCTTTAGTACGAAAAACTATTTCCATCATCAAATAGAATCCCATTTAGTGGAAATACTTCAAAGAGGATAAGCTTTTAGACACCGGATCATTGTTACAGTGATCCCCTAAGATCTTTGTAGTTGTCACCTATTTGGAACTACGAATACGCTTCAATCGTTTCAGTTCATTGATGAGACGAATGGAGAAATCTGTTTATCGACATCTGTATTCTTTTATTACATAATATCAGAGAAAAAGGTACATGTCTTTTAAAAGAATATTTTATGAACTTCTTTTTATTATCAAGTACAAGCAGGAGACTATAAACGCGACAGATTATGCGTTTGATCTTCATTTCAATAAAATATTTAATATTTTCATTTCTTCGGTCTGGGTAACAAAGCAAAATATGGTGTCGAAACGTGTGTCTCAACACTAGGTTTCCAAGTTCTCTCTGCCTACCCAGCCAAGCGCCGAATATAGTATAAATCTATGAAAAAATGATTACTATAACTAACATTTAATTACAACGCTATACGGTTCAAGATTTAAAAGAAAAACGTTATTTAATCGGTTTTTACTAATAGACTATATATATTACATGTTTAATAGACATCATACATTTCTAATGTGAAGTATTATTGAAATAAATGTATACATATGCATTTTGACATCCAAATGGGAAAGAACGAAATATCTTTAATAGTGTCGTTCTTGTGACGCAGTTGCGAGTGGTACTAGCTTAAATATTTAATTATTGAACGTGAATGAATTTCATTTTCATATCACCGAAGTCCATATTACGATACGCTTCGCATCAGCATATAATTATTTTAAATATATATATGTATGTTGGTTATACAGCAAAAAAAAATCGTATATTTCCTCAGGGAACTCTAATGTCGGCTTTAAATAATGGGAAAAAGCTTTCAACTAAATTAATCCAAGATTTAAAAAAAAATAGTTAAGGCTTTTGAATGTGTACGAGAAAGTATTGTAAATCTTATTTAGAATATGAAACAGCTTTTAGGTAATTACAATTATAATCGTTAGGATTATGTGAAAAGATTTTTTAACATTTACTTTAAGACTCGCAGTTAATAATAAATTTATGTTTGAGATTCAGCGAATCAGGATTAAGAAACATGAAAACAATAAAGTGTCCTTTAATATATAATTATAATTAAATCAGAATGAAAATATCACCATGACAAACTAATGTGAGTGAGACAACAATTTTCAATCGAAACTGTCATTAGGTTTAACCTTTAAAACCTAATTAACCAAAAATAATTAGCGACAATAGCGACGATCAAGCTAGATTACCAAAGTTAAACCGACCAAATATAACTGAAATTAATGTTTTGTAATTGTAGAGTAGCGGAGGATAACGTGATTCATTTGATCCGCTGTTAGCGCCTTTAAGTTTTTTGAAGTTGTAATGTTACGAATTTGTAGTTGATGATTAAGTTTGTCAGTTTTATTACTTTCAGCTTCACGCTGTATTACGAACGAACTTGCTATGAGCAGGCATACACCTAAGAGTAAAACTTAGTTGTAACACTCCCTTTCACTCTTCATTTTCCGCTGAATTTGAGGAATTGCATGTTGATCTCTACGCCGCACGCTTGGTTACTAGAATAAAGAAAAAGAATGAAAAAAAATGATAACGACATTAATTTTTGAAATTTTGATTGGAAAATATTAAATGTTTCTTTTCCTCGAGAACCTGTAACCCGCAACCCGCAACCTGTCACAGTCACACGCTTGTAAAAAAAATTTAGGACCCGACGGGTGACAGGCCTCATTGTTTTTTATTGAATAAAGTTAATCAGACCGGATTTATATATTAATTTCTACGTATTATTATATAGTTCAAATATTTCATAACACTCGTAAGTAATCGTAAGTATATAATCGTATAAAATATATAAAAAGTGTGCTTTTGTCTCTAATTATTGTATTAACAATTAATACAGATCCTAAAAATTGAGTGTAAATGTTATCACGTAGTATCAACAATGAACTGTTAAAAAACAATCTCGTGCAAACTTGCTGTGGTAGCTGTAACATCTTACTATTCTAAACGGATTTTTGTTAAGTGAATAAACAGTGAAAAGTGTTGTGTTAAAAAATAATGACTAATGAACTAAATTAATATTGTTATAGGAAAGACTTTTTCTTGTAATAATTTATCTAAAAATATGCTTCTTAAAGTATGTAATAATAATTTGGAATCAGAGTCATCGTTTACGTTGGACTAGTGGTGGACTAAGTAGACTCAACTTCTATGATCCGAGTTCAATCCTGATTCGTCATTATTTTTATTTCTTAATTATTATTATCTACTTATTATATTTTTTTTTATTAAGGAAGGACTAATTGTTTTATAGACTATCAGAATTCATACATTTGAAATAAGTGATAATTTCAATTGACTTAGAATAGAATTATTATCAATACACTTGTAATATGGCTGACGGCAAGAGTGTTATCTATAGCTGTTGTCCCCGCTCAGATACATCTTTAGAGGTGCTCTGTTGTAGCGAATGTAGTCATAGATTTCATTATTCTTGTCTCAATATTACTAAGACACTGTTTAAAGATCTAACGGAAAACTTTAAAAATACATGGATGTGTCCGGCTTGTAACTGTAAGAAACCAAAAAGTTGCAACAATAATACACCTGTTCGAGAATTGTATGCAATTGATTCCCAGGAATCGGATGTAGCAACTAAGAACGTGGCCATGAGGAAAAGGGCAAATAAAAGAAAATGTTTGTCGCCAGATCTTTCACTTCTAGATATACGACAGGTTATTAGAGAAGAGTTAGAGTGCATAAAATCAAATATGTTAGATCAGTTTAATGCCAAAGTTATTGAAACGGTAACTGATATAACAAGGTCAATGACATTTGTGGAACAGCAATATGAGGATGTAAAAAGGATTTGAAGGAAAAAGAGACAATCATACACTTTTTGGAAGCTGAAAATAAATCATTGCGAGTGACCGTTAGTGACTTAGCCTCTAGAACAGGTGCTATGGAGCAACATGCAAGAGATTAATAACGTGGAAATCCAATGCATACCTGAGCATAAAAGTGAACATCTTCTTTCATGTGTCAAGCAGCTAGCATCGACTGTTAATTATAAAATCAACGACTCAGATATACACCTTTACACGAGGATCTCTAAATTCAACAAAGACAGTAACAGACCTCGATCCGTTGTCGTAAAATTTAGCTGCCAAAGAGTTCGTGAAGAGTTTTTAGCAGCAACAATTAATTTCAATAAAAAATCAACGGTCAAGCAAAATAAGCTGAACACTAGTCATTTGGGCATGGGTGGAGAAAAATACAGCAACACTTACTAACCTACCTTGACCGCTTATCTCGAACATAAATTGTACCATATGATGCATGCAGTGGAATTACTATAGTTACTTTCACACCTTTAAAATGATATTACCAAAATGTCAGGGGGCTACGTTCCTGTACTCAGAAGATCCGTCTTCAAATTCTAGGTAATAATTACGACATTATAATTTTTACTGAGACATGGCTCCATGGAGGCATTTCTGATGGTGAAATTTTTGATGATCGGTACACTGTATACCGACGTGACAGGGAAACTTCCTTGGCACAAAATTCCAAGGACATGGGTGGGGGAGTCCTTATTGCTGTTTTGAATTGCTTAAAGTCACACCGACATCAGCAGTATGAAAGTGAAATAGAAGACCTATGGGATAGCATCGAAATAAAAACAGGTACTACAACCGAAGAACTTTTAATATGTGCCGTGTACTTTCCTCCTCCGGTGATACATCGCACACTGGACTCTTTTAGTCATAATGCAAATAAAGCTTTGGATGATGCAACCAAACAAATACTTTTGGCAGGAGACTTTAAATATCCTTGGCGATATCAAATGGTGCTCTCAATCTGGTGACCTACAACACTATGTGCCTAACTACATCGGCCAAAACTCAATCAGAACAGACTTTTTAGGTTTTTTTAGCACTTAACGAGCTTAAGCAATTTAATGGGATAGAAAATCAAAACCATAAGATTTTGGATCTGCTTCTAGCAAGAACCGATGTTCTAAATGTCGACACCACCTTAAACATTTTGCGTAGTATAGATAAGTATCATCCACCACTACTAGCAAAAATATCTATTTAACCTACAATAATAGATGATTCTATTCCACAATATAGACATAATTTTTTTAAAGCTGATTATGAAGCAATAATCCAGTCCTTAAACGCAGTACCCTGGTTTTCTGAGCTATCAAAACTAGAAAATATTGATGCAATGGTCGGAAAGTTTTACAAAATACTTAATAAAATTATAAACATGCATTTCCCAAAAACACGTAGAAGATTAAGTAAATTTCCAATATGGTTCACTCCCAATTTAATCAAATTATTGAAACAGAAGCACAAATATCACAAAAAATTCAAAAAATTCGGAAACCCATTAGACAAAATTGAATTTGAATTTCTACGTAAAGACTGCGATATACTTATATTAGAATGTTATAATAAATATATATTTAAGATTGAATCAAAAATTGCTAAGCACCCAAGTTACTTTTGGACACATTTGAAGAACCTGAAAAAAGGTAACACTAAGATCCCAGCCACTATGTCTCTCGGCAAGCTGAAAAAATCTGAAAATAATGAAATATGTGATCTTTTTGCTTCACATTTTTCCTCAGTTTACGATAGCCATGCCAATTCCGTGCCGATTACAGTAAAGGGACCCGAGATTGAGGAAATGGATCACATAGTCATCACACGAAAATCTGTTGTTAAGAGACTAAAAAGACTCGACGTTAAGAAGGCCTGTGGGCCGGACAATATCCCACCATTTTTTTTGGTTAGATGTGCAGATTCTCTATCCTTACCGCTTACTGTAATTTACAATGCGTCTGTTAAGTCAGGTACATTTCCAAAAGCGTGGAAAAAGGCAAGAATAGTCCCCATCTTTAAGAGTGGAAAAAGAGATTCCGTTACAAATTACAGACCAATCTCTATTCTTTCCTGTATGTCAAAGGTTTTAGAATCTATAATTTATACACAAATCTACGGACATGTCAAGAACCATTTATCTTGCCACCAACACGCTTTTATGACTAAGAGATCGACATGTACTAATCTTGTCTCTTTTGTTAACAACATATGCGAAAAGGTCGACAAAAATTTACAAGTAGATGCAATATATACAGATTTTTCTAAAGCCTTCGACAAAGTTAGCCATATTATCTTGGTTGCAAAGTTACGTGCTTACAAATTTACAGAATATTTATTGGAGTGGTGCAAAGTTACTTGAAATTCCGCGAATCTACTGTTGTTTTGAATGGATCGGAATCAAAGCCATTTACAGCAACTACTGGAGTACCTCAAGGATCCAATCTAGGACCTCTATTCTTTAATATATTTATTAATGACATTTGTGGTGTAATACGAAATTCTGTTTTTAAATTCATTTTTCATTTTTATATATTTGCTGATGACTTAAAATTATGTAAAACAATATATACTGACGACGACAGCTTGCTACTTCAACATGACAGAGACAATATTACAGAATGGTGTACAAAAAACGATATGACTTTAAATGTAAACAAATATTAAGTTCACTCGTAAGAGAAAAAGAAAGCAGACATCTTATAAAATTGGTACACAAGCATTAAAAGAAGTAGACCAAATTCGGGACTTAGGCCTTATTATTGATAGCCAGCTATGATTTGTACATCAAGTTAACAAAATGATCGATTCTGCTTACCGATCGCTTGGATTTGTACTAAGGTGTTCACGTGAGTTCAAAAGAGTGGAGACAATATTAAAATTATATTACAGTTACGTTCGCAGCAAATTGGAGTATTACTGCCCAGTATGGTCTTCAGTATCTAAAATTAATTGCGATAGAATTGAAAATATTCAAAAAATACTAGTACGATACCTTGAATTCCGAACTGGTATCCCTAAATCTAAAACTTACCACGAAAGAATACAGCGATTCAAGCTCCACTCTTTGGGAGAACGAAGGGCACTCTTACAGATGTTATTTCTTTATAAGCTTTTTAATAATAAGATCGATTGTAGCGCGCTTATTGAACAATTAAATATTAACGTACCGTCGGTGACACCACGCTATCAGAGACCCTTATTTACTACCAAATGTTACAAAACGAACTTAGGAAATAAAACTCCGCTAGCAAGACTTCAAAATATATATAACGAATTAACCAACCTGATGTGTGACTTGGATATAGCTCATGACACATGTACGAGTTTTAAAACCAAAATTATCAAATTTATGGACACAGCCCAGCAGCAAAAGTTATCCTTAAAAATAATGACATTTCTTTTTTTTTTGTTTTTGCTATTTAATTCAATTATATATCAAGATATTTATTTAATTTATATTTTTAGCATTATGTATGACTTTTTTTATATATATATATATATATATATATATATATATATATATATATATATATATATATATATATATATATATATATATATATATATATATATATATATATATATATATATATATATATATATATATATATATAGAGCTTTTTCAATAAAAAAACATTGTTCCTTATGGTGTTTTTATCTTATTATATAGTAATAAATTCGAATTTTCTATTTTTTACATTTTTCTGAATAATTAAACTTGAATTAACATATACAGTAATAAATCAAATTTCACTAAACCATTTCAGAGATGAGTAATGGATGATATTTACTTTCACGTTGATTGTTTGAACTATGAGATGATTATTTAACTCTGGCGCCTAATAGTCGCTCTCCATTCAGATTCGGCTGATTGAAGTTCATTTGACACCCACTGAGACTTAATTCAAAGTAACACTAGTAAATATCTATAACCAAGCAGCCACTTCGATTATATATTTTTCTGTTTACCAAATAAATGTAACCTACTAATTGTGCCTTGCTAAACCGAGATAATAAAAACCATTAAAATATCATTTTTATATATTTTTTATTGTTATTTCTTATCGTTTAGTACCGACTAGTGCGATTTTTTATTAAATTTCTCTGAAATTTGAAAAACAACTATTTATTACTAACTTAACTTATAGAACAAAATATAGTCAAATAAATATTTTATATGTCTAAAAATTCTTGTCTGTTGCACTTATATATGTGCAAGGAAATTGGAACTCAGCCAAACCTAAAGTATGCATTCGCCAATACCTCATTTCAATTTACATCGGATATTTTGGAGTTGAGATGTTATGCAGAATGATTAATTATTCAATCTGCATAGCATATTATATATTTTTATAAATAATAACGGGTTATATTTTTATAAATAATAACGGGTTATATTTTTATAAAT
Source organism: Eueides isabella (assembly GCA_019049475.1). Lineage (NCBI taxonomy): Eukaryota > Metazoa > Arthropoda > Insecta > Lepidoptera > Nymphalidae > Eueides > Eueides isabella. The sequence continues at coordinate 11,685,201 of CM032397.1, forward strand.
AATAACAGGTTATATTTTTATAAATAATTTACGTCTTCACGCGGGAACAAAGTCTCTTTGCTTTTATAAAGGCCTAAGAAGATACTTTTTAAAAAAAAATCTAGACAGATAATCTATGAATTAAATAAAACATTATATTTAAAAAAAAAACACATGATCCTTATTAAACATGGTAAAAAATATTTTTATACAGGAATGAATACAAAAGGTATGTATATTCATCCATATCGATTAATGTTTTTCACAGAATCGGCCGTGAAATTAGCACCCTTTTATTATACAACCAACCAATGTGATTCCAGGTTATAAATGATATTCTCGGGACTTTATTTAAATTTGTTTTTTCTTTTGAATTGTATTAAAAAAAACAAAAAGATTAGAAATAGACTGATAATGTTATTTTTAAAAGTTTATAAACACAAATGTATTTATAAAATAAGTCCTCTATACAATTTATATATTCATGTAATAATAATGGCTACCGCAGTGGTACAGTGACACAGCATCAGACAGAAAATGCTTTGGTTGTATGATTTTAATCCTTAGTCGAAAGAATGATTAAAATTAAAAGTTATTTTCATTTTCCCTGCTCGTGTAGACAAAGTGCGACGATTAAGTTCCGCCGCTCAATATATCAAAAATTGTATCAAGAGTGGGGAGCACTTTGACCCTGACACTGTTATGTTGGAAAAACGCAAATATAAACTATGACATGTACATTTATAGAATAAAATATATAAAGAATGCTTGAACGTAACATTTTGCCTTCAATTTATGTGATACACTGGAATTTATATGATTAAATATTATAGTGATGTAATAATGATTACATGCAATTATTATAGATTCTTTTTTTTTATAGCTTCACGCCGTATCCCGTCCGAGGCAGGGTAGGCAGAGGGAGCCTGGGAACCCACTGTTAAGACACTCCGTTCCACTTCCTTTCCCCACTTTCCGCCGAATTTGAGGCATTGCGTATTGAGAGGCGGAACTCAACACCGCGCTTTGCCTTATTACCAGAGCGAAGAAAGGAAACATTAAGTGTTTAAATTTTATAGATTCTTATTCCACTTTGTTCTTTTAAAAATCTTTGCAAGATCCAAGAGCGCACTGACCAACTAAAGCCATTCAGAGCGCTTCAACGGTTTTCAAGAACGCAGGTTAAAATCCTGCTGCTTTCAAAATTTTTATACGCTTTTTAAATTTAAGTGTAGTATTTTCTGTCCTAAGTGTGGAATAACACATTAAAAATTTGTAAAAATATAACCATGTCAAATAGAAACAGCTATTAATGGCCATGTGCATGTAGTATTCCCAGGTTGATACGACGTGAATATTAAAATGCGCGTCTAACTTCTCCTTAAGGGCCGGCGACCTTCCTGCTCCTAACAACTTTGGTGTTCATAATATATTTTCCTTTTGATATCTCTTTTTTATAAAAAAAACCCATTTTTAACATAAAAATATTAGAATTTAAATAAAAAAAAATTATGTTAATAATATATTTTGTGTGTATAGATATTATGTGTATTACAAAGAAATCAGTAGTCCTGATGAAATCCAATATCCGGTCAGATTGAACGTTTTGTGAAGAATAATGGATTTACTTATTATTTGAAAAATGTACGCTTGACAAAAATAAATCTTTTCATAATATATGAACAATTTCGCAAGTTTATCATAAAAGTTCCTATAAATGTACCTTTATACAATTTTTACATTGTATAATATTTGCGGCTATAACAAAATATTATCAGTGTTATCCTTAATAGTAGTTCTAGTAATAATATTGTGTATATTACCGATCTTAGTATAATCAACATTGTCAAAGATGTATTTATATGCAACTGTCAATATATTATTTTCTTTATTAAACGTAAACGCGACAGGTGAAAGTTTGATTCCCACTCCAGTAGCAAGGTAAAGTGCGGCGTTAAGCTCCGCCAGTGAAGACAAAATACCTCAAATTCGTTGGAAAATAGAAAACGGAACGGAGTGTTTTCTCATTAGGTTCTCAAATTCCCTCTGGCCACTTTATCATGCAGTATACAGGATGAAGCTAAAAAAGGATCTAAAGATCCTTTATCGTACAATGTAGATTACACGAATAGCTCTTGCAAGACAACGAATGAGCTGATACTGGCTGTATTATCAGTACAATTGCCTAAGAATTATTTTAGGTGCAATAAAGTCTTCTTTCAATAACGAACTACAGGTGGCATGTGTTCATCCGCCTTTTCCTATCCGCTGACAATTCTTGTCTGACCAATTTATTGGTAAAATTTTACAGCTGCCTTTCCCTATGGTCTAAGATATCTGGATCTAGCGGACGTCATTCTTTAAATCAAGCCTCTATCATATTTGCGCAATAGTTTCGTATTTATTGTTGTTCTAAATTATGCATTTCTTCTTTTACTATTGAATAAAAGCTTATTAGCACTAAACCAACGTACTGTTTTTGAGAGAGCATTGTTTTCAATGTCATATACGTTTATTGTCTTTACATTTGAAAAATAAATGAAGACATATATCAGCATAACATACTATATCAAAAGTCTTTTCAATAAAGCTAAGACACCACTTTCCGTTCGTATGAGAGAGACGTTATGTTCGCCGGCTTTTGTTTCTTCTGAGTAGGGAAATAAAAAGCTTATTGTAAAACTTTAACAGTTTTTTTTTGTACAAATTCTATATTTTGTATTTTATATTTATAAGGTAATAAGCTTAAGCAAACAAGTACTGACCAGAGTTCGTGACACAAGGGGCTCTCGAGAGGCTTCCATCGAAGCCTTAGTGACCTAAGTAAAGTTGTTATTTCAGTACTAAATTTACGATAAACTTGGTTTGGTTCTTTAATTATGGCGTTCACTGGTCAATTGCCTTAACTGTTAAGGGTAATTTTATTCGATTACGTGTCCGCTTATATTTATCTTAAGCTAAGATAATGTATTTTTGTCAAAGTCCCCGTTTTATTGTGTAGGCTTAGAAATAGGATAAAATCAAATGAAATAAAAAAAATTAAAACGAAATAAAATAAAAAATCTTTAGTAAAACTTCTGGTTGGGCGGAATGCCTCGTGACTAAAGAGAGGAAAATGAAAATATTACGTATTTAAATTTTCTTTTCCACCTTAATAAATCAAATAAAAAATATTATCAATTTAGTACTTGACGTTTCTACCGTACAAGATGGCCGCCTCAGGCCGGTACCTACTAAGCATCTTAACGGCGAGGGCACATACAAAATTACAAAATTCAGTCACAGTCTGTTCATATGTACAAAACATACGCATTCTACAATCTATCTGGATTTAGACTATGTCTTGATGTGACATCATAATAATGTAATGAATTATAAGCTATGCTACTATTCCGACACCGGAACTCATATAAATACTTAGTAATGTTTATAAATTATTTAAGAGTATGTACTGGCTGGCTTATACATAGAAGAATTTTATCTTAGTTAAAATTATATATTAGCATAAAGTAAGAACTTGCATAAGAGGTGAAGTAAAAATACAGGAAAATGAAAATTTATGTATTTACATTACAGAAAAATAACCATAACTGATATTTGAAGAATATTTTATTTTACATAATAAAAGCAACTCCGTTTAGTTTTCTGCGCTCGAATCACGTCACAATTGCCGTCAGACGTCATGTTGCGTCACTATAGTTATATTATTCGTTAAAAAGGGTTAGAATAACTTAGCATCTAAAAGCTACCCTTTCATAAGTTATCTGTAAATCGGAAAACAAGGCCTCGAATAAGTTTTAACATTTTACGAGAAGTAATAAAATTTTTATAACGATAGGGCTTTCCTACGTTAGTAAAAAGGTAAAAAATTGCGGTCCATTGGGGTTGATTCTCTTATTATAGGCCATTTTTCTTTAACTTATATCGATAGTAAGTTGGTTCAAAAAAAGATCAGACTGATTTATGATGAAAAAAGTCACGATGTTGATTTGCTTTATGATAACAAAGTCACGTCGTTAAAGCCAATTAGGAACAAAAACGACGGGTTTTCGAATTAAAATGAAAGGATAAATTTTCAATTCCAGTTGGAATTCAATATTTAATTAAAAAATATATGAATTTAGACATTGACATTGAATCGCTATTTAACTTACTCGTCAGAGCCTTGACAAGATAAATATCGAGTGGTAAAACACTCCGCTCGAGGAGAGCTGACTGTTTTCACTTGTTCGTCAATATAAGATATTTTTTAAAATTTAAGAAGAAAATAATATCCCTAAAGAAGGGGACTTATAACATACTTATTTTATATAAAGCACTAAACCCTTTGTAACACCAAGTCATTAATTTTGCACGTTTTAAATTTTGCAGTCATATAAAATGATAAAAAATTAGGGTCTGTGTGAGTTGAATCTGTTATTATAAGCAATTTTTCTTCTAAATGAGGGTAGCATAGCCCTTACATTTAAAAATGATTTATGCAAAAATGTAGGTGTTCATCCCAGAACAGTAAAATATATGATCTTTTTTGATTTTGTATGTGTTAAATACAAAAACCGACGTGTTGTATTCATGAGCCCTAGTCGAAGAAATGAAATATATAATATTTTAACTTCTTTGGTTCCCACCAATATTTAAAATTATTTTCAAAGTAGTGGCTTTGGTCACTGCGTTTCGCATTTGGTGATACCGGGCCCCGGCGCGGCGCCCATCCACCTTAAAGCCGGCAACGCTTCTGTAGCTCCTCTTAAGTTACACGGGGCCGTGGGCGACGATGATCACTTACCATCATGTGACCTGTACGCTCATTTGCTGTCCTTTCCATAAAAAAAAACCACCTGAGCACGTTCTTTTTGATTCTCGCCGTGACATCCTCGCTACTACGTAACAATCTGTGTATCTCTCATTGGGTTTGCGATCAGTTAGGTAAACTGATTCCGCATATCCTGTGAAGAGATCTCCACAGTATTCATCATTCTTACATGTTTGTAAGCTGCCTATAAGAGTGTCGGTACCAATACTGCGTTGTATACATCTGTGCTGACGTTTCTCCTCAGTGCATGTAAGGCACCGTTAACTTTGTTACCGGCAGCAATACGCCTTTCTATATTCATGTCGTATCTTCCGTCTCTGCGAAACATATTTCTCAGATATACATTAATACACATTAGCCTGATATTTAAAATTTTATTGAAACGAAATTTTATTTTACAATTACTGTTGAATTGTAAACTTATTAAAATGTAAAAAGCTTTTAACTCTGAAACAATGTGAACAGCCTAATAAATAATTCCTTTTGTGCGATAAATTTTACAGTATTACTTTTATCTTTTATATTCTATTTTTCATGTTATATAAATCTGTGCCTTGCGCTACCTTTTTATATAATATTTAGATATAAATAGTGTGTTTGTAGACATTTATAGTAAATATGACCAAAGCAATATCATTACCTCGGTAGCATAAATTGTTGATTGTAGAGTCTTCTATTATAAAGAACTATTCCACCAACTGTCATTTCCATCCAAGACTCATGCATTTAGAAAGCAATCTCACCTTCTCTGTAAAGACAAACATAATTTTATTTTCTATGTAATTATATAAAAAGTAATTGCTATTCATAATTCTTTCTTATAGTCAGTTATGACGAAGGGGCACTAGCGTATGGCTGGACAGACATAAACATGGACAGATTGTGGGTTCGATCCCAACTTAAGGAAATGAAATATTTAATAATTTTATTTCTTCAGCTTCACTCTGAATCCTGCAAAGGGTAGGATAGGTAGAAAGAACTTGGGAATCTAGTTTTAAAACACTCCGTTTCACTTCCATTCCCCACTTTCAAAATATTAAATATTTCATTTCCTCGACTAAGGATCGAACCCACAACCTGACGTTTATAGTCACACGCTAGAACCACTGCGCTACGACAGGCCTTTGTTTTCTTCACTATGGTAACAAGGAAAAACGTTCCTCCACTCAACACACAATGTCTTAAAATCGGCCGAAAGTGATGAACGAAACAAAATTCCCCAGTTCCCAAGTTCCCTGACCCTGCCATGTGCGGGAAATAGCGTCATTCTAGTACCGAAAAGCGACTAAACCATTAAGAATGAAATTTTGTACGGATATTTCAATACTGAGTAGTTTGCCCCTGTATTTGATTTATAGACCTTTTGAAAATATGGTAATACGATATTAGCAAAATTGGTCAAATAATAATCAATATAGAGCTGAAAGGGACTTTTGGTAAAAAAAAACATTTTTATAAAAACAGTTCAGTTTGAGTGGTCTTTGTTGACACTTAGAAATCAAGGGAAGAAATCTTTAATGTAGAGGCTTTTAAATTGTGCTACTTAAATTTATCAAAAGTAGCTCAGACAGATATTTTTTGCTGACAAACATTAAAAGTCACGAAAATCTAATGGATTTTAAGACGCCTACTTTCATTACAAAAATCTTATATTTTTTCTTATAATAAAGTAAAATATTAACAAACACAAAGTGCGCAATACAACGTGAAGTTAAAAAATGTATTAATAATATGTACACTACATAACAGTATGTCAAAATTGCAATTAATTAAGCAAATATCACGTGACAGGACGGACTTATATTAAGAATTTATATCTGAAAGGCGTTGACAAAAGATTTAAAGGTCCCTTGTTTGGGGTAAAAGTGCCAACATTGTAGAATTTATGTGATCACACAAATCCTCGACGTAGGTGGAAAAAAGAAAATCTGTTGGAGACAGTTTCCATTTGCTTACGTTTCAACATCAGAAAGTAGTAGAAATTTTATATTTTTTATATCTTAATATTTATATATGAACTTAAGATAATCTATCCATAATCTTGTCATAAATGTTATTTTATTAATGTAACAACGTTAGCCTGCTTATGTGTTTAGCAGTGATTGTGCTAATCGGTTTATATAGACAATAAGGAGCTTAAAAGTATCGGATCTCATACTGATAGTGAAAACGTATGCTATATCTATAGGTTTTTTTTTATTACTTATAATCTTTTTATAAAATATAAGTTTTTATATATGACTATTATTATATATGATCATATAACAATGTTCTGGTCTTGATTTTTATCAAATAAGTAACATTTCATTTGAGCTCACATTAGTGGTTGTACATTGTTATAAAATAAAAATAATCTTTACGTGAGTTAGTTATTTTTATTTTAAAAAAAGATGATAGCGTCTTGATTTAAATGTTTAATGATCATTTAGCTTAAAATTATAAAAGTTCAAGGCACGTCTTAACAATTGAATAGTATAATTAAATTAATTAAAACTTTTCAACGTACTTCTAGAAGTTACAAGATATTGTAAATATTGAAAAGAAAATTATAAGCTTAGAATCTCATTACAATATTTTGTTTTATAAATATGGATATCTAATGTTAACTTTTATATATAAAAATTAACATTAGATATCCATATTTATAAAATTTAATATTATATACTAAGGTATAAATATAACTTAACATTTAAATAATATAATGTAAATATATATGGTTTTTGTCAGCTTTACGTTGTATTACGTACTTGGGCAGGTTAGAAACAAGGAAATAAGATATTCACACGCATGCCTCTCGTCCAGTGCCACGACAGGCCTCTAAGTGTATAAAGTGAACATTGATTATTTTTAATATGGTTGTTTGTACTGCAATGCACTTATAAATCGTAACATAACTATATGTAACTAGCACTATTACTCCCACAAAAATTGGTTCTCCAAAGCTTAACCTGGATAAAGGAAGCAATTTTATTTACGTTTATAATATCATAATAAATTAAAATGAATATTAGTGAAATTGTAACTGACTTTTTATCCCTTTTTTAGGTATTATTAAACATTTTATATTTTTTAAAAAACATATATACGAAATACTATTTGCTCAAAATCTAATTTTCCTGCTTACGTGTTATCATTCCATGCAAAGGATATTGCGGCCATCTCCTAATTAATAATAGTCACATAAAATAATATGTGGTGTGTGCCAGTTACGTTGAAATTAAGCGTAATAGGTAATTAACGACCACAATCACATTGCGTGCAACCGATAATGATATTCCATTAAGCCTTGAATAGATGCAATCGTCTAGATGCATAATAATATGTATATAGATTTTAGATTTTATGTTCTTAAGCAATTTCAACTTTAGCTTTAGTGCTTTTATTTCCTTGAGTGGGAATCGACCGACACGGGCTGATCGTGATATTTCTATGAAATAATTTAAAATTTAACAAATGGAGCTTATGCCTACTTAGCCTTATAAACTTGCAAATATAAAAAATATCTGTAAGTTTCATAAGGTTAAGTAGGCATAAACTCCAATTGTTAAAAAAATTTAGTGCAACCACGAAATACAAAAATATTTTTACTGGTTTTACGCGAATTGACTTGATTTAAGTTGATTTCATTAGATGTTTATCTACGTGTTTGCATTTCTCACCACTCACTGGTCAACTACAGTATAGGATAAATATTTGGTTGTTGAAAGTTACAGAATAAATTGTTTGATGTTCTAGAATTAGTTAATAATATATTCAATTTCACAGGTTGTAGAAAATATATTTCTCTATATTTATATTCGCGCAGGAGTCAGAAAAGACAGAGCGAACTTGGGTTTCTCGTGTTCTGTTGGCCACTTCCACCAAAGCGCGCTTTTCTTGTTACCGGTAAAAAAAATACTAAATATTTTTTTATATGCCCCTGCACATGTCGTAACATGCCTCGATTTATTCAAATAAAATTATTTTTTATAATCTATATTAAGAACTACCATGACGCGCATACTCGTATAAATATAGTTTAGAGATTTAATTGGGTAGCAGAGAAATAATACAACCGTTGCGTATTTTGTAAACAAATTATAATTTATATTTGCTTGCACTTAAAGTATGAATAATTGAAACTCCACTTCTTTCTGCCTACCCTGCTTTGTGGAGGACTAAAAGAAACACTGTACTTCTTCCACTATACTTAGTATAGTATATAGAATTCTTTTAGATGGTTATATTAAAAAAAATGTGTTGTGCCGAGTTATCCAAATAGAGTTTATTTTGACTATGTATTTCTGTTATTTGCAGTGGAAAGATCGTAGAAAGGCAAAAACCCGCGATGAATAATTCACACAGTGCCGTCGCTTTGTGGTTGGTAATTCATTTAGTACTGGCACAAATGGCTCACATCAAAATACAAATTTTTACAGTCGCGTTCGTTATAGCTACTGTATTCTAGTAAGTTTTTAGTATTTGGACAGAAGAATGAATGTTACTAGCTTGGTTTGCTTTTCTAAATTAGTTTAGTTGTCTAGTGTATCACCGAAAATCATGAATACTCTAATTTCACACTTTACCACACATGGCAGGGTAGGCTAAAGGAACTTGGGAACCTAGTGTTAAGACATTCCGTTCTTCCGCTCCTCACTTTCCGTTAAAATTAAGGTACTGCGTGTTGAGTCGCCACTCAACACGCAGTACCTCAATTTTAGTGAACTCAATGCTGCGTTTTGCTTTGTTTTGCCTTGCCAGAGCGAAGAAATATTGAAATGAAGAACAAATAATGAATTCAAATTTCAAATTCAAATTCAAATATTTTTATTCAAAATAAGAAGTTACAAGCTTCGTTTTTTGAACGTCAAACAATTTACCACCAGTTCACTAAAGTTACTGCCTCAGACCTGAGAAGAACCGGCGAAAGAAACTCAGCGGGACATGTCTTTTTTTTTTTAATCAAATTTTACATCATATAATCAATTGAATAAAATATTAAATGTGAAAACATTCAATATTTAATTTAAAAATATTAAAAATTAATTTCGTTGAGTGGGAATCAAACCCACAACTTGTTAACAGTCAAACGCTTGTGCTGCTGCGCCACGACAGGCGTCATATAAATATTAAATTTTTATTTTTCCTTAGAAAATCGAATCGAACCCATAACTTGTAGCTGTGACAGTCGCACGCTTCTGCCCATGCGCAATAACTGGCCTCCTAAAATGACATACAAAACATTTTATTATTTTTTTTATAATCAAAAATTTACTACATTTAATATGTCATTTCCCCGCCCTAGTACTTAGACAAAGCGCTTATAAATGATATCTGTATAATATACATAATATTCACAACCGACCATGATTATATTTATACCAGCAAGACAATAATAAATTGTTCTACAAAATTTAATGTCACTATGACACCAAAACTGAAGGACTGCTTTATAAAATTACAAATGACGGTCTCTCACAAAATTGGAAACATGAACTCACGGCCAGCAAAAAGTTTCAAGGTTTAAAAATTCAAATTATACTCACCAAGACCTAATATTATCTGTCTGTAGAACACCTGAACCTGTTATATTAGCTTCCATTTATCAAGGCTGGCACGTGCTACCTATAATAACACTTCTAACGTGTGACCATTTTCCAACTGAATTATAGCCTTAACATTTATCCTTGTTAGTGGCACATTAAATTTAAATCGTAGTGCCAGTGTATTAGAGTTGGTAATAAATATCTGTTGAAAATGTGCATAAACTACATAAGTTATAATAATGGTTCTATTCACTGAACATATTAATAGATGGGATCGATATTGTAAGCCATTGATCTTGATACTTGGATAATGTTTTCTATAAGTAATGAAATATTGGAGTGGACATTCAATGGCCGCGTCGCTTTTATTTTTCGCAAATTGACTTTTATTATTTACGCTAAATATATTTTTTATTGAATCTCTTATTTAATCTAATATATATTTTTGTAAACGACGATATTTCATGCAGACTTTCGATCTTAATTTTACTTTCAGTTTTGTTTATTACGTTCTTAGCTCATTTACGTTCAATACAATATCTTTTTAGTACATTTCCATATTTATTTTTAATCCCTATGTTCAGCGGCTTGAACTCTCCCGAGCTTTTGGCTAAGATCACTGAGTACATTACCTTACAGTTTTATGAAAAACGTATAACATTATATCGGTATGTTGCTTTACAATTAATTAAATATTTTTGTACTCCCATAACCATATACAGGTATATGTTCCAGAAGAGTGATTTTATTAATCTTATAGATTACAGAATTCAATGATCATTTTTTTAGCTTCAAGCTACCACGCTATATACCTCCCGCATGGTGGAGTAGGCAAAGGGCTGAAAAGAATTTGGCCACCTAGTGTTAAGATACTCCGTTTCGATCACGAATTTCCGCCGAATTTGTGTCATAGTGGCGGAACTTGACGCAGCGCTTTGCCTTTTTATCAAATCAATCAAATTTAATTTCAAAATATTAAATGTTTCATTTCCTCGAGTGGGGAGTTTACAGTCAAAAAAGTCTTGAAATTAAATTAAACGCACATTAAATAATCATATTTTATTATAGTAATGTGCAATATTGACAATGTTATCAAACTTTAGCAATATATGATCATTGTTGTCGCACAACTTCAGATTCGAAGTTAGTTTCAAGTTAACATAAAAGGACGTTTCAGGATTGGCCCACTTTCTAACTTGTATCTAGTATGAGTCAAGTTAGAAATTTATAATAACTGAAAACGGAAGTAAAAATTTATTTTATCTTATTATAATTTTGTTATCATTATAAAGTGTTTTCATTTTGATCGTTACGTAAACAAATTATTAGGTTTTTTTTGTTATGTAGAGCTTAAGTTAGTGCCATTTAAGTTTGCTAGACAAGGCGCAGAGTTAACTTCCGCGTTGACTTAAAATTGTAGCAGAAATTGAGAAACAGGGTATCTTAACACTTATTTCGCATACACTCATGTCATAGACGAAATTTGTTCAGCTAAAAGAAAAAGCTAGAAACATGAAAAGCTGTTAATTTGATATTCGATTGAGTTACACTGAAATTCAAATCTTAATAAATGAATGAAAAAAATATTATTTAATCTCGTTCTTGTTAATTTGCTTCAATAAAAATATTTAAAATTAATTTGTTTTGATAGTAATAATTGAGGACTATCGTGGCGTAGCGGCACAAACGTGTGACTGTAACTGATGAGTTGTGGGTCCGATCCCCACTCGAGGAGAGAAATATTTTATATTTTCAATTTAAATATTTAATGTTTTCATTTCCTCGCTCTGGTACAAGGCAAAACGCGGCGATGAGTTCCGCCATTCAACACGCTATGCCTCAAAATTCGGTGGAAATTAGGGAACGGAAGTGGCCGTTCCACTTCTTAACACTAGGTTCCCAAGTTCCCTCAGCTTCATGCTGTATCCCGCACATGGCAGGGTAGGCCATGTGCGGGATACAGCATGAAGCTATTTATTCCTCAATTTTAAATTGCTTACCGCCGTTTATTCTTCTGTAAAAATACTTGTAAGTATTTTAAAATAAAAGTATCCCCATGCTTTAAATATAAACTTAAACACTGAATCCCCATACGACCATTCTACAATTTTTGTATCTGTATTATAAATGTAAAACTGAGATATTTTAGTGTTTTAGCATATTAGAATTGTTGTAAATTTAAACTTTAATGCCTTAAAATAAATTACATCAATTCAGAACTTGTTACTTGGGTCGAAATTGCCCCGTCGTAGTTTGCCAGTATAATTGACGGGTGGTACACATAGTCGATGAGTTTATAATAGAACTAATTGAGAACTCAGCTTTCTAACTTAGAGCTTAGAACACTGTCTAATAGTTTTTGCATATTGATTCTAATTTATTTCTCAATATATTACGTGATGCCGTCATATTACTCTTTAATATGTAGTACTACGTCCTGTCGATATATAGACGCAGTGCATCGAAAATCTCTGTATGAACACAATTGTCATTAATAGCAAAATATATTGTCTCAAAAACCGCTCAAAATTTCTACTGTAGTTAATAAGTTCCAAACAGCTTTGAATTTATGAATTTATTTGTCGTCCATTATTAACCTGTCGCCTTTTAGTTTCATGGATTTTCAAACCTCCACGATCCTTCAGAAGTTTTCATTTTAATAAACGATACAAGTGTAAAAACATTAGCGTTTGATATTAAAGAGTTTATATACATATATATTTGTCGAAAATCTTGTCATAGTCTGTTCGTACAAAAATAGTTTGTCCATTTTTTAATATTAATTCATTGCACAAAAGTGTTTGGCTACATGTTGTATTTGTAAGTTCGATTGTTAGAAATGCTATGTTTGTAAGTAATATATTTTTGACACTAAATACATAATTTTGCTTACATTTAAATATACCTATTTATAACAGATAGTTTCTTAAGTATCTAAAACAAAATATTATTTCATAAAAATCGATCTTTACTCAGCAAAGTCTGGTCGATGTTCGATGACAAGCAGTTAAATACGTCTAATAGTATGTTTATATAAGTAATAACTGCTTGTTTATTTGATACTTACCACTAAGATAATAGAGTAGACATAAATTGTTTAAGTTATTTGGGACGATGATAATGCAATTATTATAGATTTTTGTTTACAAACAAGAAACAAGTATAGTATACTTATGTATTAAATAAAACTAATCATGCGTGCGGTTCTTAAATTGTCATCTAACATTGAATTTGTCAAAATTGCTAATCAAATAATATGTTTAATTTTAAAATTCCCTTCATTGCACGGGTAGAGGCAGTATGGGGTGACCAATTTTGGGGTATAGTAGATGAATCTATAGTTTCGTTATCAATACTTACACACATTGTATGTGTCCAACGTACACATGGATGACAAATCACCGGATTCTCCAAAGACTATGCAACTCGATGAATAAATATTATTCAGCTACACAATGTGTCTTTTGGTTTTCAAGTTATGTTTTCAAGATCAGAGTGAGCTATTTAAAGCCTTTGTTAGTTTGAACTTGTATAGATACAAGTATACCTCCTATTTGCATTTGAAAGTATTCATTTAAAATAAAACCCCGTCGTGTTCCCAACTTACTGATATTAAATTAAATAAAACGCAAAATAGAACTAGACTGATTTTATCCAAAACATGTCAACAAATAATATTGTGAGAAAAATACGAGTATTAATAAGGTAGTTAGTATAGGTAACTCTTTGTGGCCCTTTATGTCCCCACTTCTTCTATAGCTTACAGTTGTTTTAGACAAAAAACAACACCGATGATTAAATTCGACAATTGTTTTTGGCTAGAATGCTAAAACCTAGTCTAAATTCTTTGGTTACATTCAAAAATGCAAAAACTATATACAAATTTAATTTAATTTACGTTATTAGGTAAACATTTTTAACTGAAAAATAAAATTTCCTGTAAAAAACTTGTGCAGCTATTTATGTATAGATGTGTATCCTATTAAGCAAACGCCGTGAATGTCAACGGTGTTTAATGATATGTAAAAATCGGCCCCTCGTGAACGATGCTGAGAAAAAATTACTGAAGCGTTAGTAGCTTTTGCCGTCATTAAAAGTTTCTTGAGTGTTAGAAGTGGCTACCTAAAGTTATTTTTCTATATAATAAAAATATTTTATTAATGTTGTTAATTATATATGAATTTTATAATTTACGTATATCATGCTCATTGAAAAGCTTTGACCTTTTAAAGACTATTGTGTGCTCTGAATCTGGATTTGATTTGAATGGTGAACAATTTTCTAAGAAGTGAATGGGCTTAATTTAATTTTTGTTTCAGCCGTCTTATAAAGTCATATAACAAATACAAAACTACAAACAGAAACGTTTTAAATTTATTGACTAGCTGGATAATGGTGATTGTCATTGTGTATGATAATATTTTAAATATGTATTATATAATTACAATAATAAACAACATAATCTTGAAATACTCTGTGCTATAATAATTCTAAGGAACATTTTTAGACAAAACTAAACAAAAATGTACCCGATTCCCCGGCGATCAAATCTAATTTCCGCACAACGTTTTTGTATTGATAGTAGGTATTGGATTTTGGTTGAAACAAATATATTCTGTTGCATATATTCATGAACAATGTTCAACAACATCTGTGTAATGTAGTATCTAGTCAGTATTACAGAATATGTGCGAGTGTATATATGTACATATATATAACGAGGCCGGTCGTGGCGCAGCGGCACAAGAGTGTGACTGTAACCGACAGGTTCTGGGTTCGATCCCCAGTCGAGGAAATGAAATATTTAATAGGTATTTAAATATTCAATTTAAATATTTAATGTTTCATTTCTTCGCTCTGGTAATAAGGCAAACCGCGGTGTTGAGTTCCGCCACTCAACACGCAATGCCTCAAATTCGGCGGAAAGTGGGTAACGGAAGTGGAACGGAGTGTCTTTACACTAGTCTATTATATAAATATATGTAATATATATACATATATATATATATATATATATATATATATATATACATATATATATATTTATATATATATATATATATATATATATATATATATATATATATATATATATATATATATATATATATATATATATATATATATATGTAAGATAAAGATAACATTGATTAATTGAATACATGTTTATTTCATTTAAATATAGTCAAAACATATGGTAAAAGTAAATAATACATATTAATTTAATTATAGATAATTTAAATTAACTTCAAAAAGTAAGTCGTATAAAAATTAAACTATGTCAAAACTTTAATTTTAAAAATAGTACATCTAATAATTTAACTAGTATCAAATGAAATGTTATCATTACTAATTGAATAATTAGTAAACAAATAGCAATATTTAAATACATTTAAATTAAATACTTCCTTAATATTTTAAACCAAACAATATGATTTGATTGTAAAATGGATTCAGAGTGTCAGAGACACAGGAGCCAGAGGTTCCCCTCAGTCGGAGGCTGGCTCGCTTCTGAACCGGAGAATGAACACCCCTCGTTTTTAAAATGCTAATGGCACTCAAACCGTTGACATGACAGCAAAACAATGACGTCACGAGTCAATTGATCGTCTATTTGAGTTCCGTTTTTCATTCGCGCCGATACGGCCATTCTGACGAGTGGCGCGTCCCTACGTCTACTCATTTAGAAATCTGAAATAATATAACAGTTATCCAAATAAAGCCTCATAGTCTCAGCACTAATATTGGCCATGCGTCAGGGATCACATCCCGTCGTCACACAACAGATAAACACGTCTGCCTCATAGCCTCAGCGCTAATATTGGCCATGCATCAGGGATCACATACGGTCGTCACACAACAAATAAACACGCCTGTCTCATAACCTCAGCGCTAATATTGGCCATGCATCAGGGATCATATCCCGTCGTCACATAACAAATAAACACGTCTGCCTCATAGCCTCAGCGCTAATATTGGCCATGCAACAGGGATCACATCCCATCGTCACATAATAAATAAACACGTCAGCCTCATAGCCTCAGCGTTAATTTTGGCCATACATCAGGGATCACATCCCGTCTGTACTCTCGTCACATAAAAATAAACACGTCAGCCTCATAGCCTCAGCTCTAACATTGGCTATGCATCAGTGATCACATCCCGTCTGCTCTCTCGTCACAAAACAAATAAACACGTTATCCCCAGCGCTAATATAGGCCATGTTACAGGACTACAAATAAAAATATTCTTATTTCATTTAGGCTACTACAAATACTTTTGAATCGTCACGTTACATATAAATGTCTGCAGTGTCAGTCCTATAGGAAGCTACCACCGGCTGGATAGGCGGGACTGCCCAGAAGAGCCGTCAATAAACTCAACAGTAACAAAATTACAACAGCATTGAATCTCACGTTTTCTTATGATAATAATCTTAAATTGAATAATATGCTTGTCTAACAATATATCTTAACTTTCACTTTAAATCATCGAAGTGGTAAGTCTGTTCCATAATCTTCATGTCCTATAAAAGACCTACTAACTGTCCAGTAACATCACTAATCGTTAAATTGAACACAAATTAAGAAGTCTGTCAGTCAAGTGTAAAGTCAAAATTAATTTGTTAAATCAAACACGAATTCAGTGATGTCGTAAAAAGTAATCAAATATAAACACACGGTTTGTTTTCGCGTTGTTAAGTTATCCATCGGCTTCGTTAACTTCACCCATAGCCGATACGGCCACGTCACTCTAAACTCGAAACTTAAGAGTGCTTCTAAAACAATACCTTTTTAACTTCATAGGGTCCTTCATACCTTGGAATTAGTTATTTTAATCGCACAAAATCACCCTTTTGAAAACGTGTTACCTTTGCTCCACACTTATCATAAGATATTTTATATTTTGTTCCAGCTTCGGTCATCCTGTATTAAACTCTTTTATTAATATTGTCTTTAATTGATATTAGTTCAGCTGGTACACAACTCTTATTAGCTGTACGAAGCTCAATGACGACAACATCTTACCAGTAGTTGGACGTTATTCAAAAAATTTTGCCCAGTGTATTTACTACATTTTTTTTAATAACTGTTAACTACTTTTAAGTATTCACATTACCGTTTCCATTAACCATTACATCGACTTGTATATCCAGCACGTTGATAAAGTTCTATTCCATATCTTTCGCAATAAGATTTGTAGCGAGAAAGAAAAGCTCAATCGTCATTAATTATTATCCTTTTCGGAGCTCTGGATAAAAAAAATCATTTCCTGGAAATAGTTCGAGTACAATTACCTGTTTTTTTTCATTTCACATATTTTGAACTTAAAACATTTATTTAGTCATTGGCAACAAAAAGAAATTCTTTTCGAGATGCAATACTGTCCATGTGCAATACGTGGAAACGTTCTGCCAGTTTGTCTATCGGATACAGTTGACCTTGTACCTATAGCTCTTGATGAATGTTTTATAGTTTTGCAAATAACACAATGAAAAATCTCGTGGTCATTTTAAGAAACCAAAATTTCTCTTTTTTTTATCATGCCATATAATAACGATTTGTAATATTAGACTCCAATAAAAAGATCTAGAAATTATGTTAAGAAATTTATCATTAATTTCCGATTTTCTAAAATTTTTATCAAATATATACCTACTACCGTTCTAATATGTCATGATAATTCTCTTTTTTTTTTCTTATTATATTTCACAAAAAATATTTGCAAATTTCTTCATCTCTATTTTGTTCCGTTATTAACCAATTTCTTCATCTCGATTTTGTTTCATTACCAACCGCCTAGTGTTTGTCTGTCGTAAAATAGTATCATTTTGTTATCATTTTAATAATGCCACAGTTGGTTTATCGATTTTCCTGTGATATTTGAGACATCTGTTTTCGAGTCCTTTAAAGTGTTTGTTGGCATATTTAAATGAAATAAACATTATATATATATATATATATATATATATATATATATATATATATATATATATATATATATATATATATATATATATATATATATATATATATATATATATATATATATATATATATATATATGTGACTTATATGCCCACTTGTGGGTGACTGATAGAACCAGAAATAAAAAGGAAATAATATCATAATTTAATTTCGGCCGATTAAGTATCAAAATCCGCAACTTGGAATACTTTAAAGTTAGAGAACAATAAATGAATCTTGAAGCACATTTAACAATAGCCGAAAATAACAATCGCAAGCAATGAAAGATTTTTCAGTTTGTTAGTTCAACCACGTAGCGCTCACACGGTTCGACCCATTTCAATTTAAGCAGAGTCCACTTTAAGGTTTGCCTTTGCACCTCGTGGCTGAGTGCTACATCTAATACGAGTGAAAGAGTATTTTGTATTTTGGTCATATTTTATCTTATTCTTAATATAAAAAGGTTCTTGGTGCTATCTTTGGGTAGCCTTAAATTTGTCAAAACCTTCCTATAGATATGCTATCAAAATAAATTTGTTTTTTTTTCCAGCTTCACGCTGTGTCCCGCACTTGGCAGGGTAGGCAGAGGGAACGGAAGTGAAACCTAGTGTTATGACACTCCGTTAAGCTTCCGTTAAGTTAAGTTAAATTTGTTGTAAAAAATATATGAAATTTGAAATGATACACTATCGCGTATATTGAGTGGTAAACATTCTTGGAAAGCCGACATTTCGAACACTTTACAGTAGTTCGTGATCACGGGAACCACCGATCGGATCTACCGATTAATCCCGTTAAAAGTGTTTCATTTAAAATGTATAACAATCACAAAAATGAAAGACTAAATATATAAGAATTTCGACGTAGCATGATGAGAACGTATGGCTCGAACGTTTGGCAACTCTAATATTGTATGTCACGTGAGGTTGCAAATTACTACTATTACTAAGAAGAGTATATACCTCAGATACAAATAAATTTATATAAAATAATATGTTTCAATTTCAGGCGGATTTGGCGTTTAATAGTGGCACAAAAATATATTGTGCAAATGTCGTCAGGCACTTTTTATATAACGAATATGCAAGTAGTTTAGTGTTGACATTTTTTGAAATGTTTATAAGCCTATTGTCGGTAGTTAAAAATTATTATAATTCTATTGTGTATAAAACAAATTTTAAAAAAAACGTAAATTACAATATATATTATATATTTATACTCAGCTTCAGGCTCTCTACCGCACATGAGAACCTAGTGTTAAAACACTCCGTTCCATTTTTGATCCCCACTTTCCGCCCAATTTGAGGCATTGTGGGTGGCGGTACTCAACGCCGTGCTTTGCCTTGATATGAGAGCCTTTTTATGAAAGCGAATAAATGAAAAAACAAATAAATATTTAATTTGAAAATGTTAATTGTATAATTATTTCGAGCAAGGATCGTACCCACAACTTATCGTTTACAGTCACACACTTGTGTCGCTGCGTCACGACAGGCCTTAATATATATATATCATATATAAAAATGTTTACTTAAATTAGAGTAATTGAGAGAGAAAATGTCTATTGTGGCGCAGCGGCTCAAGCGTGTGACTGTAACCGACAGGTTCTGGGTTCGATCCTCAGTCGAAGAAATGAAATATTTAATGTTTCATTTCTTCGATCTGGTAATAAGGCAAAGCGCGGCGTTGAGATCTACTACTCAACGCGCAATGCCTCAAATTCGGCGAAAAGTGGGGAACGGAAGTGGAACGGAGTGTCTTAACACTAGGTTCCCGGGTTCCCTCTGCCTACCCTGCTACATGCGCGATACAGGGTGAAGCTTAAAAAAAAGTAATTCTATATAAAAATATAAATTATGTATTATAACAATAAAAAACTATGATCCTTTAGAAACTTATGAATACAAAACACGTATTTATGGTATACATCATAAGCCCTGAACTTAATGTTAACTTGCTATAGATATTTATCGACTAGCCGTAATCATTTCGCGATCTTTCTTTAATCCCGTGGGAATCTGCAGGATAAATGAACGGCAAAGAAAACTATTTATGGTCTAAGAATTTGGTGTAATCTTTTTTTTTTTTTTAAATATTTTTTATTTTATGATCGTGTATATTACTATAGACAAATATATAGATAATCAATGGTTATATGTTTATCCATATCTATAGTTTAGAACATCTCTATTTACTGGCAATGGCAATTACACACAGACGAAAAAATACTTAAATAAATAGTATGAAAGGTCCAGTCTGTTTTTTAGTAAATTTAGGAAATTATGTTGAGAAAGTTATTTGAAATCATAGAGATTTCCTTCTTGTACTTTAAATAAGGGAGGTAAATATCAATATTAATCTTTATTTACGAGACATTGGAGTAAATATAAAATGATCTGAAGACGATAAGCGTAATTCAAACGAAATGGTTTTTGCAAAAGCAGCAACCCTTTCACCTTCAATTTATTTTTACATACACATCATAGCTTTGGATTGATAATATTCTTTTCTATATATACGGTAATACAAAGTAAAAATATGATACATATAATTCTTAACATGATAAAAATAATTAAATAGCACCGATTTGAGTCACGCCCCTCAACACATTGTTTCCAATTAAGATAAAAAAAATTACGTAGAACCTAGTAGAACTTAGAAGACGAACGTACTAGTATGATGCTTTTACACTCGGTTCCATCGAGAAGCCATAAATCGATAATTAAATTAAATATTAAATCAAAAATTAAATTAAATATTAAAGCGGCGGATTCGAAATTGGTTTCAATACTTATTTATATTTAAATGGTTATTAAAAAAAAACATTGTACAGTGAATTAGAATAAAGAAAAAACAAAAAAAATATATTTAACTAAAATATATATATGAGGACTTTATGTAAACGAATAAGCAAAAAGTTACATCGATGGTGAGGCTTCAAGTTTTTGCAATTCAATTTTGTTCAATTTGTTAGTGAACAAGCGATAGGCAGCCAGCGCTAATAGAAGTTTATTGGAACAGTTCCAAAAAATTTTAACTGAACTAGAAGTGACTTTAATTTTATGATCTTTATCAATTAACTCATATAGTAACTTAATATGCTATTATGATCGTGACAATAATTCATTTTTTTTAGAAGTCGTCTTAACCGTTTGTAAGTTCAATTCTTACTCGGGGTATATTTTTTTTAATCATTTTTCTCTGGCTACACTGACTACACAACATGCAATGACCCGAAAATTGAGCAGGACGAGGGGTACGGAGTATGTTTACACTAATTATCTCTCTGTATTCTGCTACATGTGGAATACACCAAATTGTATACAAACTTAACGAATGAAGTTAATGATATTTATCTCCTAAATGTATAAAATAAATTTTATATATGTTTTTATTGTGTTTTATCATTAGATGGCGTTATTACTTCAAGCACTTACAATTTTTTTTTACTAATAGTATTATATGTGTGAAAATCTGTGACGATAGATTTTTGCTTAACTTTCACCTGTTAGTTTTGGTAGTGTAAACTTTAGTAATCAAGTATCTATACTAATCTTTCAGAACCAATTATAGTTAAGTGAACAATTTCATGGCACGTCTCCTTCTTAGAAAGTTTAAGTTTGATAATCTTATCGAAATATAATTTGCTATCAAGTCACGCACTAATGCCTTTAGTGAAAACAAACTCGCTGTGAGAGAAGGCTCTTTAATCGTTCTCAAACAAGACTCAATGGACATGCCAAAGATACTTTGTAAGACAGCCAGAAACTTTTATTATACTTACATTAGCTTTGTCGAAATATAAAGAATAATGTAGAAATAAAATTGTAAACCAAATATAACTATTTATTTATTTATTCTTATATCATGAAGCTAAACAGTTGTTTTGGTCGAATACACTAATCTTAGAAACTATCAGGAACCTAATGTTAAAAAGTACAATTGAACCATATTTGGTATTGAATAGTCTATTCATCGAGGACGGCTACTTTAAATCACATTGCTCTAATTGGACGGCTACTTTAAATCACATTGCTCTTTTCCATGTAGCTCATTGCACCTGCGATATAAATTAATTTGAAAGTATTTACGTGCCATAACTATTACTTATTTCTATGAAACGAAGACTAAACCTTAAGTAAAAGCTAATTCAAATATAATTGTATTTTATCTTAATTTAATGTATTTTGAATTTTATACCTAAAATGTTAGGGTAATTAGCAAATGAGCCACACTTGTTAAATTTATACCAAACTCATTTAGCAGATAAACAAAAGTTGTGAACAAAGTGTTCCTAACCGCATTGGTGTGGCACTGAATATATTTATGTATGGATGTTTATATTATCAAAATTGTTATACATGATAAAAGTTTACGTGATAACTAGACAATATTTTATTTCTGATGTAGGCTTCATGTTATATCTCTATTTCTCCCAATTTACAAGATTATGCATCTTGGCGTAGCGGAACTTAACACCGCGCTTAGTTGACAACCACAACACCATTAGAGTACTGGCTTTGTGGTATATTATACTTTCTACCTACTTGCGCGTCTATCTCCCACCTAAGTCCCGCAACGCACCGATCAGGTGACATTTACGCTCGTTTACCTTGTCTTTTCCATTAAAAATAATAACAATGGCCTTATAATGGCTACTGTGGTGTAGTAACCCAGAACCTAATGAAAAGTTTATATTCTATTTTGTGCTAATGCATGCCCAATAGAAGCCATGAATGTAATAACTAGTATACAAATTAAACACTGCTTAGCTAATAAGCTGTGATTAGGTAAATTATTTGCTAGCTCAACGTATTGTACTGCAAGAAAATCGCAATAAAAAGTATTTTATCAAATACATCCTGTGATATAAAATATATATACATATACTTAGGACTAGCCCACTAACTACCCAAATTTCAGTTTCACGGTTTAATAGTACAGTACAGTACAGAATGTAAAGCCTCAGTAGTTTCTATCTACGTTCAAAATTTGGTCGGACGTCCATTCTGAAATTATGGCCTGTAAATAGACGTTAAAAGGTTTTTCTTGCGTAACATGAGCGTAAGATGAAAAAAATATCCAACGGTCATGCTATAAATTTGATAACTTTTTGAGTGTGAGCCATCGTCTTGGCAATATTTTATGAGAAAAATATTGTTGGTGGTGTTAACAAATATATTATTGACCTTTCAAAATTGAATATAAAACGCTCAAAATATAATCAATTAAATGCGATTTAATACTTTACTAAGTACGTACACACAACAACTAGATTGTCTTCGTCATCCGTAGAGGATTTGGCTCTCGCATTTAGGACAAGAGGTGCGCAAACAAAACTTGAAGTACTCTCGAATTGAAATACGAAGCGAACGTCTATTACGTGACCGATTCTCAGAAAAGTTTAACGTTCATTATTTTATAAAATTCTTTAATTACTAGCTGGGGCCGTGGTGCAGAGGCATAAGCATGCAGCTATAAACTCATCAGATTTTGGGTTCGATTTCTCTCGAAGAAATGAAATAATTATTATTTAAATTATCTTCGTTCTGGTAACAAGGCGTCGAGTTCCGCCACGCATCACGCTATGTGTCAAATTCGTCAGAAAGTGTCATAATGGGAATAAAGTATCTTAATATTAAGTTTTTAAGTTCTCTCTGCTTACCCTACCACGTGCGAGAGACAACGTGAAGCTGAAAAAAAAGCTACGTTATTGCGTCAGTTGAGGTCGTCGTAGTGCAGCGAGACAAGATTTGAGTGAAAATAGTAAGCGCGATGTTCGTGGCTTCGTACTCCAGTTGGGACGAATAGTAGCTTTTATTTACACGCTCTCGTAGACAAGTTGCGGCGTCAAGTTTCGCCACTCTACGCGCTACATATCAAATTTGAAGATAATAGAAAATAAAGTACGAAGTCTTTTAACATACAAGGTTTTCTCTATTCATACTGTTATGTACGATTGATAAAGCCTTAATAAATAGTTAAAAAAAAATGTGCGTGATTTTTTTAATTAAATTTTGAACAAAATTATAAAAATATCTACATAGTGTAGAAATTTTTAAAGTTTATCTATGATTTTTTTCCTTCAGTACTTGAATTATTTATAAGTTATATGTTAGATTTACTTCCGTACCCAAACAGATACTATCGTGACCATCATTAAGCTTCCGCCCTTTGTCTATCTCCCTTTTAACATTTTGATTTGTATAAGATTTATAGAAGATATATGTTATAGTTACACAATACATTTTAAGCTAAGAAGCTTCGAAAAAAGATTTTAAGACGATTTCTTAACTATTAAGAAATCTTATAGGTTTACAATGAACACAAAAACTTCTTC